>CM076578.1:238557413-238868644 GCA_034641835.2 Pinus albicaulis
CGGGATTAAGTTGTCATGGAGACAACAAGATGATGAGCTTAGTGAAATAAGTCGCCTTCACTAAGTGGGCCCGCAGGCTATTTTTGGCGCAAGTCTATTTTTAGGCATGTCGATCATATTCTATGAGTTGCAGGATGCTATTTGTGGATGGTTAGTCAAGTTGGAAAAAATAGATGGAATTATATTTTTAGACATATTAGGCGGAATCTATTTTTAGATTGCCAGTCTAAAAATAGATATGTCGAATATTATTAGCTCTTAATAATATTTGGACTCTAAACATTATCTTATTCTCTTTGAGCACTTCAGTTAAGTGCACAGATGTGGCACAGGAGCTGACAGAAGGAATTACGCTATTCCTGAGGGTTAAGTGGAGCTATTGCATGGATACTTCAGTTAGAACTCATGTGAGAGAGTTTGGTGGAGTTGATTGAGGAAGCTAATGGAGTTGTGTTCAGTTTAACTAATCTAAACATAGTTGAGCTAGTTGTATCTAGTCTAACTGATTGATACACTAGTGAGAGTGGTGTGAATTAATTATTAATTAATTCACTAATTATAAAATCATAAATCAACTAAAGAATACATCAGTTAACTTCAGTGCATGGACAGTTTCAGTGGAGACCAGTGGAGAGGTAGGTGAAAGAGCAAGTGTGACTATCAGTTGTGAATATACTGGTGCATGAGATTTGCACACACATTGATGGAGAAGCCAATGAGAATTGCGCAGTACATACCAAAGGGGATTTGAACTCGGATCTCGGTAATTATCCATATTGATTGCGCAAGAGGGGCAAAGCACTATCCATATTGCATTGGAGCATGTGTTTTGTATGATCTCGAGCTTGTGTAGTGTGTAACAATTGGAGATTGTACCGAGAGCTTGTGAGGAGCTTTGTTTAATGACTGTTACATGATCTCTATGACATATAATATACAAATAGTTGGGGGTTTTCAGCTTTAAGCTTTCCCATAAAATACTGTGTTCATATGTGATTGTTTATGGTTTTTAATGTGTGCATGCGATTGTTTTTATTTCCGCAGTTAATGATCAATGGTAGAAGAGATTTTGTATTGTGAATGAAGTTAAAATAGTGTGTGATCAGGAGAATCTCAGTGAATAACATATCAGTTATTCAAATTTCTACATGGTATCGAGAGCAGATTGATCATTGGATGGAGCAATTGAAACATCGTTTGTTGAGTTTTGCGCCGGTGGAATTCGAATTTTGCACAAAGAGCTTTCTTTGGTGTACTAGAAGGAGAGATGTCTTTCAACCTGACAAGTATTGGAGTATGGCCTTGAGGGCGTGCCTCTAATTATATTTCATGGAAGGATAGGATGGAGGCGGTGCTGGATGACAATGGGTTGAAGGAGTTCATAGATGCAGAAATTCCAAAGCCTACTTCTAGTGATGCTACCGTACTTGACGCATGGCAAAAGAAGACAAAAAAGTGTCGAAGGATTCTGTTGGAAGGTGTGAAGGATCACATACTATCCAGCCTTCATGGTAAGGCTTCTCCATTCTTGATGTGGAAAGCTTTGACAAATTTATTCCAAAGCAAGAGCGACCAGAGGAAGTTGGCGCTCAAGGACAAACTCAGGAACATAAAGATGGAGAAAGGCGACAGTATGCCCAAGTACCTCACGAAGTTCATCCAATGCAGGGATGAGTTGGGAAGTGTGGGGGTGACTGTTGATGATGAGGACTTGGTGAGCTTGGCTCTCCTTGGGCTTCTGAAGAGTTGGCATTCCTATCAGGACTCTGTCAATGGTCGAGAGAAATTGCCAGGATGGGAGCGACTTTGGTCGGATCTTGTGCAAGAGGAGATAAGGTGGAGTACCAGGGACAGATCTTCATCAAAGAAATCTGATGAAGAGAATAACACTTTGGCTGCCAAAGAAAATAAGGGGAAGAGAAAGAAATCTTCTCATTCCGGTGCGAAAGGCAAGAAGCAGGACATGTCCAAGGTGAATTGCTTTCACTGTCACCAACACGGACATTATGCCACAAATTGTCCGCAGAAGAAGAAAAATAAGCAGGCTGCTGGATCTGCAGCTGGAGAGGCCTTAGCCTCGCAGTTTGAGCTGGATTTTTCGTTGATCGCATGCTTGGTCTCAAGTGTGATGGGTTCAGTGTGGTTTCTGGATAGTGGTGCGTCTTTTCACATGACAGGAGATCGAGATTTGTTTACTGATCTGGATGAGAAAGATCTTGGAGTGCACATCGAGATGGGCGATGATGGTAGATACAGTGCGACCGGTATCGGTATCATTTCCTTTGAGAGGGAGTCTGGTAAACCCTTCGTATTGAAGGAAGTGATGCATGTTCCAGGATTGAAGAAGAATCTTATCTCTGTGGCGATGTTAGAAGACAAGGGATATGATGTTGTCTTTAGCGATGGAAAGGCTTTCCTGCGCAGTAAGGCAACTGGTGAGACCCGGAGGATAGGGGTTCGAGTTAAGAACCTTTATCAATTGCAGGTAGATGGCTGCGCAGCAATGGCAGGCAAGGCAGAAGGAGTGGTGAGCCAGGATGAGGGTGAGCTGTGGCACAGGAGATTGGGCCACCTTCACCATGGAGCTTTGAAAATTTTGCAGCAGATTTCTACCGGGCTTCCTAAAGGCACTCTTGCGCAGTCAGATCAGTGCAAGGGGTGTACCTTTGGAAAATTTGTGAAAGCCACCTTTCACGAGAAGGATAGTCATGCCACGATGATCCTTGAGAGAATTCACACAGACGTGTGTGGACCTTTCTCAGTAGCTTCGACAGCAAAGCACAGGTATTATGTGATATTTGTTGATGATTTTTCTCGTAAGTGCTTGATCTTGTTCATGCAGAAGAAGAGTGAGACATACTCAAAGTTCTGTGAGTTCAAGGCACTGGTTGAGAAAGAATCTGGGAAGCAGTGAAGGCTCTTAGGAGCGGCAATGGTGGTGAATCTCATATCCGCGAATTCAAGGACTTTGGCAAAACGTAAGGAATTAAGAGAGCTCATACACGTCATAACCCACAACAAAACGGGGGTTATTGGCGTAAGAACAACGATCGTGGGTGCCGCATGGGTGATGTTGCATGACTGCCTACTCCATTCCATTCAGGCTGAGGCATGCAATACTGCGGTTTATGTGCAAAACCGTTGTCCTCACATGATACTTGGCATGAGTACACCCGAGGAGGTGTTTTCTGGTAAGAAGCCTGATATTTCCCATTTGAGGATTTTTGGTTCACCTGTTTACATTCATGTGACTAAGGATGCCAGGAAGAAGCTGAAGCCAACGGCAGAGGTTGGGATATTTGTGGGGTACACTGATACACCCCACAACTATCGTGTGTATTTTCCAGACAGTCGCAAGACTGTTGTGCGACGGGATATCAAATTTCATGAGGAGAAAGCCATGAAGTGTTCGCTTGAGAGGGAGCCACACTTGCATGAAGATGAGGAGCTATTAGTTCCTAAGGATGAGCTTCAGGATGTGGATCAGCCACAAGAGGAAGTTCATGGAGTGGAAGAGACCACTCATGCAGCGCCAACCATCAGAGGGCGCAAGCGCACTACAGAAGCTGAGCGACTAGCTCAAGATGCATAGAAGGTTGTAGGACCACCTACAACACAACACAAATAGAGACAGTCATCGGACCAGTACACTGGATACATGGCTCTTGTGAGCAAATGTGTCGTGACAGAGCCATCCTCTTTCGAGGAAGCCGTGGAGGACCCCGCATGGGTAGATGCCATGGTGGAAGAGTATGATTTGATTGTCAGAAACAATGCATGGGAGATTGTCCCAAGGCCGGAAGGGAAATCAGTGGTGGGTTCGAGATGGATCTACAAAGTGAAGCAGGCAGCTGACGGGAGTGTGGAGAATTACAAGGCAAGATTTGTTGCCCGAGGCTTTTCACAGATTGAGGGGATCGATTATGAGGAGACCTTTGCACCTGTCGCAAGGTATTCTTCCATACGGACGATTCTTGCTCTCTCAACGCAGATGGGGTGGCACATTCATCAGATGGATGTGAAGACTGCGTTCCTCAACGGAGTCATTGAGGAGGAGGTGTACATAGAGCAACCCGAAGGTTTTGAGATCTTCAGCAGCGAGTCGCATGTGTGCAGGCTCAAGAGAGCATTGTATGGGTTGAAACAAGCACCTCGTGCTTGGTACACATGGATAGACAATTATTTCACCGGACTTGGATTCTCCAAGAGTGAGGCGGATCCGAACCTATACCAGATTGTGGTGGAGGGTAAGTTGTTGATCATTGTACTTTATGTAGATGATTTGATTTTGACAGGTGATGAACTGTTGATACTCTCATGCAAGGCTGATCTTGCAAAAGAGTTTGAGATGAAGGACTTAGGCCTCCTTCATTATTTCCCGGATTGGAAATTCCATAACAAGCAGTTATGGACTCGTTTGTTTCTCGTAAGTATGCTCGTGAGATACCGTATAGGTTAAACATGCATGGCCTGCTTCCGTTCGATACCTCTTCCTGCATGATAAGAGATGCTACTTCAGCGGAGGTAGTGGATGCCACTGTCTATCGACAGTTGGTGGGGTCGCTTATGTATCTGGTCAATACACGACCCAATATATGCTATGCAGTTAACCAGCTTTCACAAGCTATGGTTAAGCCTACCAAGCTCTTTTGGAAGGCGGGGAAGCATGTATTGAGATATCTCAGAGGCACATCGGGATATGGATCATGGTACAGACAGGAGGATGAGTTGAGGCGGCATGGCTTCACGGATCGGTATCATCATATCAGAGATTGTGTGCAGCGGAAGATCATGTTACTTTCATACATTCCTATGGAGGATCAGGATGCTGATATCTTGACGAAGGCGCTCACCAGGAGCAAATTCGAATACCACAGAGGCAGGATAGGGGTGGCAGATAATCCTTATCTTGTTGAGAGGGAGTGTTGAGATTGTAACAAGATGATGAGCTTAGTGGAAAGAAGTCGCCTTCACTAAGTGGGCCCGCAGGCTATTTTTGGCGCAAAGTCTATTTTTAGACTATGTCTATTTTTAGACATATGGATCATGTTCTATGAGTTGCAGGATGCTATTTGTGGATGGTTGGTCAAGTCGGAAAAAATAGATGGACTTCTATTTTTAGACATACCGGGCGGAATCTATTTTTAGATTGCCAGTCTAAAAATAGATATGTCGAATATTATTAGCTCTTAATAATATTTGGACTCTAAACATTATCTTATCCTCTTGGAGCACTTTAGTTTGATGCCTGGATGTGGCACATGCAGCTGACAGAAGGAATTACGCTATTCATAGGGTTTAGTGGAGCTATTGCATGGTTGACTTCAGTTAGAACTCATGTGACAGAGTTTGGTGGAGTTGATGAGACAGTTAATGGAGTTGTGTTCAGTTTAACTTAGTTGAGTTAGTTGTATCTAGTCTAACTGATTGATACAATTAGTGAGAGTGGTGTGAATTAATTATTAATTAATTCACTAATTATTAACTCATAAATCAACTAAAGAATACATCAGTTAACTGCAGTGCATGGACAGTTTCAGTGGAGACCAGTGAAGAGGTAGGTGAAAGAGTAAGTGTGACTATCAGTTGTGACTATACTGGTGCATGAGATTTGCACACACATTGATGGAGAAGCCAATGAGGATTGCGCAGTACATACCAGTGGGATTTGAACCTGGATCTGGTAATTATCCATATTGGATTGCGCAGTAGAGGCTGGCTAACAGGTGGAGCAGATTGGAGCATGTGTTTTGTATGATCTGAGCTTGTGTAGTGTGTAACAATTGGAGATTGTACTGAGAGCTTGTGAGGAGTTTGTACAATTATTGTTACATGATCTCTATCAATATAATATAAATATAGTTGGGGGTTTTCAGCTTTAAGCTTTCCCATAAATACCGTGTTTATATGTGTGATTGTTTATGGTTTTAATGTGCGCATGCGATTGCTTAATTTCCGTTAAATTGATGATCAATAAGAGAAGAGGTTATGTATTATGCATGAAGCTCAAATAGTGTGTGATCAGATAATCTCGGTGAATAATCTCTGAATAATATCTCGTATTCAAATTTCTACAAATAAGGAGAATACCTTTCTGTTGAACCCTCACCTTCCACATTACACTCAACAAGAAAACAAATTAAAGACAGAGATGCATGTGCCACCTGCAAATTCTGTTTCCTGGCCCAGAATAAACCCTTGCACAAACAAGACTGGAAATTCAATAATTAAGGGAAACCAAAACCCTTCCACAAACAAGACTACAAATTTAGTAATTAAGGGCAACCAAAGTGGCACAAATGATAAAAGAAAAAGAGAACCATGAATCAAGGTATTTTATCTTCTCCATTAAACGTGAAATCTAATGCTCCATGACCTAGTTGAAGAGCCTCAACCAACTCGAAGAAAGTGACATTGAATGGCTCACGACATCCGAGCGAGAGGGTGATTACCATCATCAGGAGTCGTAGATCTCACGACGTGTATTCCCAAGCAATCAATGCTGCGATCTGGTAGGTAAAAGAGACTCTAGAGAGAAATTTGCCATCGTTACCGAGATTAGATTGACATCATGCACTATTTAATTTATACTTTCGAAAAATTATACAATTTTACATTTACAAATTTATTTTACCCTGTAATTTTGTAAATAAATTACTTAAAACTCTTAGAAAATTATCAATGTTTAAGTTTTAGGATTTTATTTTTTTCCCTCTCTGTGCTTGCCCAAAAATTAAAAAAAATGGATTCAAAAGAAACAAAATAAAATCTTTGAACTACATTAGTTTGGGCATAATTATAATTTAACCATCGGCTTCGCAGTGGAATGATTACAATTTAATTTCCATTTGAATTTTTTTTAAACAAATATCAAGAACGACATGTTATTACATGTATTTAATTAACTTTATATTTAATTTATCCCACTTCCTTTTTTTTTTACATTGTCGGGATTATAAGGTTATATTTTTAAAAACGTTATTATAAGGTTAGTATACAAAACTAAATTATTTTTGAAATTCTGTCAAATAAGGAGGACAACTGTGAAAGATCAATGACTTTTTTCAATAGCTCCAACACCTGAAATGCATGCAAGGTTCTAGTGGCGAGTCTTTTTCCTTTTATTTTAATTTTAATTTTAATTTAGTTTATTATTTTTCTAACTTTTTATTAAATTTTTTATGTGCAGGCATAGGCATAAATTAAACCTCAAATGTGCAATTATATCCTATTTGAAGTTAAGATGCCAAGCTGCTGTCCAAAACTTTAAGCAAATACGTTGCCTTGCTTTGTTCTATTTTTCCTCGTTGCAATTATGATTCCAATAGAGTCAATATTGTTTAGGCATTGTGAGAGTAAGGAGGTAATTGGGACAGGGGACTTGACGACATGGTTCTGCAGGAGACCAAATGAAGCCAACATACTCAATTGGAATATGGATGGGTCGTAGGAGTGACAACGTAGTTGGCTTCCGGTGTTAAGCATTACAAAGAGAAGTAGATCTTTGGTCACCGACTCTAGTGAGTCACTAGTTAGAGGTTAGGCGTTGTAACAAGTCACATGGTCGCATTGGTGAGAATCTCTGACTCCCACCCAACCTCGTGACGATGTAGGCGACATATAAAATTTAATTATGTTATGTGTGTCCTAGAGGTTATGCATGTCATAGAGACAACAAATGACTCCGACTTTTGGCATGCCCTGTTCTTGCTTTTCCTAAATTCCAAACTATCATAGAATATAATGCATCAAACACAGATATCTGCCTTGCAATGAAGGGATTGATACTTATTAGTTGTTCCTATTTTGTTTTGTTAGCAGTGACTAGCTGAATCACAACCCCTCTTGTTTAAACTTGAAAGAAAATAAGAGGCTTTACGCAGCGCCTGTGGGCATGGCCTACTCCGGGTGGCACCATTATCAACGCACAAGGGAACAACGTGGTGGGTCCACTCTCTATTTTCATTTCTGTTTTGATTTATGGAAATCTAACTTTTTGTATTGTGAAATTTGTGATTGATGATGGGGGAACATCATTAAAAGGTTTATCATATACTACTATTAATTTAGGATTTACATATATATATATATATATATATATATATATATTAAAATGAGAAAGATAAAGTTGGGATGGTTTTGTGTGGTTACCATTAATGTAAAGATTGAAATATTTTTATGTATAATTGATATTAAAGTTTTATTATTAATAATATTTTTTAATGTATATATTATTTTATTATTTTTAAATGTAATATTATTTTTAGGGTATATTTAAGTCCAAAAACAATGTTATATTTAATTTCATAAATTTCAATAAAATAAATTTTAATAAATTTTAATCGTTTAAATTTAACATTAAAATAATGAAGAAATATTTTTGTCCAAAGAGCTTGGATTTAACTATGGAGGGCAAGGAGTTTTTCGCCATTGGACAAGGAAGATCTAGTTCACATGAGGGCCTAATCTCGAGCCATATAGGAACGTTGAGACAATGGTGGAATTTTTTGTTCCATGTAGAGAGGTTATATTAAATGTTCTCGTCACATTTGCATACATAAGTGGATCACATCCCACTCACATGTTTTCCATTTTAAATCTCCATGTTAGATGACAAGGAGGCATAATCTCCTGGGAAAAGAGATTGTGCCACAGTTTCTTAACTGTCGAATGAGGGCACATTCAATGCAAAGACATGTTCTTCATAACTTTTGTGACCCTTCAACACATAAGTGGACCACAACACCCTCCCATGTCCTCCTTTTTAAAACCCCATATCAGGAGACAAGGAGGCATAATCCATTGGGAAAAGAGATGGTTCCACACTTCGTTCTTCTGTTGAATGGGGGGACACTTAGTGCAAGGACACGTTATTTATAAATTGTATATCCATTGTCATGAATGCTCGTGAAGGGGAAGGTTTTATCGTGATGGATTTTTCCATTATGGTAACTCACATAACATTGATCGACCTATAGAAAATAGGTCCCCATGCTTTTCCATGAATGTTAGGGATCATGCTAATTCTTTTGTGTCATGTTTTTCTAGTCGTAACATCATTCAAATCAACCTTTCTCAAATGTCGACCTCCTTAATCTTTGGACTTGGTATGGTAACTTCTCTCACTTTCAAATCCTTCTACTGAGTCACTATGTTTTAGTTCTAATCTTTATTCACCTATGGGTCTCTTCTATCATGGTTTCCCGATTGTGTTTTCTGGGTGGAATTTCAATGGAAAGAGAGAAGTGCAACTACAGTTGGATAGGCCCCACTAAGAAACTCTCATTCAGGCCCAACATGAAACTAAATCCTCAAAGGCCATATTTAACTCGTGCACCCCTTTAACAACCCAATAATCCATTGAAATGGATGAGATGGAGGCTCAAATGTAACAAAATTTCATGCATGATGAAGAAGTTTGTGAGCAAGTTGCATTATAGCGCCTAGACACTAGTACCTCCAAAACTTATGATATTATATATTTCAGGGCATTGAATCTACATTAACAATTTTTAAAAGAAAGTAATGGACTTATAACTGAAAGAAGTGAGGAATAATGTCATTCTTCTTCAACTAGATGAATTCCAATGGAAAGTCAAGGAAATAGACAGGAAGGTTTCTATTGCAACAAAAGTAAAGATGGAAACTAACTTCCAATACCCAAGGTTGCATTTGTCTAGGTCACATAATCTAAAGAAAACACCACTCTAGTTAAATCATAGTCTATCTGGTCTTTTTGTGGATTTCTTATTTTAAGAAGCATAGATTCCCCTATCACTATACATAAGCTCATACAAATTTTCTTCTACAAAATAAACCTCAAATTTTATGGCAATAGTGGAATACCATAGTTGTTATGTTACTATCATGCATAGAAATTAGCAACTTAAATCTCAATATTCGTCATCATATAACAAATTTGTATCAGTATTCAAGCTTCATGCTAGTAGTGGAACACCAAAGTTGTTATGTTACTATCCTGCATAGAAATTAGCAACTTACATCTCAATTTTCATTATCATATAACAAATTTGTATGTTCCTTTTAAATTAAAAATGAAATACTTTATAAATAGAAAAAGTGATGTCTCTTATAATAAAGAAATAAAAATAGATACACATATTTGGTTAGTTTTAAAATTATTATAAAATATCATTACATTGTTGATATTTTTTTTTCAAGTTGTCTGTAATCCTCGAGGCTTGACTTGTGGCTTGAGGAGTTGCAACCGAGGGGCATCTAATTCGTCAAAGTCACTCAGGATTGCACTCGGCCCGAGCCATACTATCCTAAGCTGATTGGAGTTTTTAGCATGTCTCCTTCACCTAGTGTAGGGCACAACCACCCCTCGTGAGGTTTGATCCCAGGTCGCCTTACTAACGAGGCCCATTCTCAACCGATTGTGCTAGTGTGACTTGACCATTACTTTGTTGATATTACAAACAAGTCCAAAAGAGATATGTGAAGTAAAATAGTTTTATATGAATTTTAAAATGAGATAAAGTAATTAAAAAAAGAAAATATAATATTTTCATTCAAATGAATGTGTGAGGAAGATGTATTTCAATAAATTATTTAGATAAATTATTTGAATATGTAGGTTAATTAAATAAATTATTTAAATATGCATGTTAATTGCGCCGAGAGGTGCTCTCCGACCTAGTATGGAAGAGATGTTGTAATTTCATGTCCTATAAATATTTTGACTCAGCCAAATTACATAAAAAATAAAAATAAAATAAAAATAATATAAAAAAATTAATAATGTTAGTTATTCAAAAAAATTAAAAAAAAAATAAAATTAAAATAATTTCATGGTATTCACCCATGGTATTGACCCATGCTATTCATGTGGAATATAGCCTATTTAAAACGAGAAATTAAACCGACTTAGATGCAAACTTCTTTTAGATTGAAAAGAGATTTAATCCATCTCAGTCATTGGTAAATCCATAATTAAGATGGATACTAAAATTAATAAATGAAATTTAAAATATATATATATATATATATATATATATATATATATATATATATATATAATCCATCTCAGTCCTTGGTAAATCCATAATTAAGATGGATACTAAAATTAATAAATGACATTTAAAAATATATATATATATAATAATATAAATTAACTATTTCAATGTCTCACACTCACACATATATAATTAAAAAACATAACAACTAAAACATTTAAAATTTTCTGATTGTTTTAGGTTTTTGGGATTTTTCATGTGTGTCTAATAATAATATACATCTATTTTAATTATATTTAGTAAAGCATCGAAGAAGAATACAATTTTTCTAGATGCAAATCTTTTTTCAAGTTTTTCACTGAAAAAAACATTTGTATGGCAAAATATTTTATCTTTTCCTACATTGACTAGATATGTGATTAAAATGAATTTTACCATAACTTAAAATTCAACCCAAACCATTAACAATTTCATTAATTCAAAAAAAATCTCACTTATTAAAAAAAAATCACAAATTAATAGGATTATCTAATAAACCTTTTAACTATGTTTTCTCTGTCATGACAAACTTCATGATACAAAAAAGTTAGATTTACCATAAAACAAAAAACGGACCCACCACCCCGTTCCCTTGCAGGTTGATAATGGTGTTGCTCCAAGTAAGCCATACCCACTAGTGTTGTCTGAAGCCTCTTATTATCCATGGAGCAAACAATAGAATATTGCATCGAGTTTTTAGTCAAACTCATATTAGTTTGGGTTTAAGTAAAAAAATTAAAAATTTCCATAATTTAACTTTATACAATCAAATTTAGTATTATTTATAATATTTTAACTTATTTTTCCGCAATCTATTGGCTATTTTATTTATTAATGAGCTAGGGCACACCGCATAATCCATAACAAAATAACTCATTTATTGAATATTGTACAAGCAGGTACAAATACGTTGCTATTAAAGAATTTCTTTTTTTGGTGGGACAAAAGTTGTCATATGTATTTAAAGCTATCTCACCATTACACACTCCATTTTAAAAAAACAATATAGATTATGTTCATTTTGTACATCACATTTATTATTGTTTCTTTGAGAAATGATGTATGAGTATCGATTATTAGTTAACATATTGATCAAATGGGAGGCTAATTATACGAAGTAAAAATAATAGTAGAGAATCAAATTAATGAGTTTGCAATAGGTTTAATGGTTATGAAAGATTGGTAATTATAAAAAAATTTATGGTTATTAAAAATAATAATTATAAGACAAAAGATTATTAAGGTGTACAACTCACTTCTACTTATTTGACTTACTTTAGTATTAATTTATTTTAAGTTAGGTAGTTCCTTTTTTATTCATTCAATATAAAAGCAAGTTACATTCATATAAATATGTTCGGTGGCTTTAACCTGTCTATTGGGAAACCAGGTATGTTGGCCACTGAAACCTATTATATGCCATTCAAAATTGGAAAGTTTTGAATCTGTCCAATAAGGCCTTATATGTCTGAATCCCTATCCACCAGTATCTATTTTTACTCCTACACAATTCTATATTAATATCCAAAATGTACAATCAATAACAACCAACAAAAAACAAGCAAGGTAGACAATATAACATTTACTAATCCGAGGACTCCACAGGAGCTCGGTCCTTCACACTTGATCCAAGCAATCTAACCAGAGGAGATATTGAATGAGAGCCTCAATGCGGCCAAGGCATTTGTTTTGATGCTGAATTTGAACCTGTATCAATTGTACTTCCTTTTGAATTTCCTGAATCCCCTAATCAGGCCTCCCTGCATTCATCTGCGGGGTCATGATGGCTTTGGCCACCAGACTCTTCATAATCCAATATAAGTGGACAATGTGCTTGTACTCAGTGGTACACCCTCTAGTATTTCCCGGATCCAGGACAAGATCTCTCCAATCATCCACCTAAACTTCCTTAGTTTCCCAGTGGTTGAGTTCCATTTCCCGTGAAGAAATAAGTTTCTTTACGTCTCTTGGAGTACCAACATTATATGCCTGCACCGCTTCCTTAATGACCTGAGTGTTGGTTCACCGACCACTCCTCTTTAGGGGCTGGGTCAAAGGCGATTCTCTCTCAATATTCTTCTGCTGGCGATGTCCATTACCACGACCTCCAGGAGCCGATAAGCTTACACCACGAGCCATCCCAGAAGGCACACGAACGATCTAAGCACTAATGGACCAGTGCAGGTGGGTCGACACCAGTTAGAGCCAAACTTTACTCACGCTTTCACAATTAAAACCGTAATTAGAAGCACCTGTTGCAGTAACATTATAAAGAAGCACCAAACAGATAACGTCAGACCTGGACCACCGTAACCAAACTGATTTCCTCCCTGGTGGTCTCAACCACCATTTGTATGCTCGAAGGCACACCAATTTCACAGAGGGGCCATAAAACCTTCCCTTAATATGACAACCCATATCACTGTATATAAAATTGATCTTATTTACTGATTTAGGCTCGAACCGAAACATGTTAAATAGTTAGTAAAAGTAGGATAAACAAATGATAGACAAAGCTTAGAGGAGGGCTCCTCCCTGAACTAGCCGATGACCCTCAACTGGTTTCCCAAATCCTAACCCACCCGAATAGCCATATAGAGCACAAAACATTCCCATACGAGAGAGAAGAATCCCAAACATAACATAAACTGAAATGTAAACAACGCTGCAAGAATAGAAGTATTTTGGCCGACAAACCACAAATAGATAACTCCTAGAACTAACAAGGTCAGTCCGAGCTAAGACCCGGCTAGGACCCTGACTACTGCATGCATACCATGGACCTAAGGGCAGATAAGAACGAGATACATACTCGTTGGTGTTTGCCATGCAACCAGACAATGCCGATGGAACCGGTGATCCGCTCCACCTCCTCGAGCTCTGCAACATTACAAAATTAACCCAACTACAACAGACTATCCAACTATACCACCCCATAAATAAAATGCCCGCCGACGGAGTTACTTCCCACCAACCTCTCACAGTGAAATGCATCCTCTCGCATGTGCCGTTTCCTTTCTTTATATGTGTGGCCTATACATTTCCTATTCCCCACCCTCGCATGCTCCAACATGCTAACTATTGCCGCCCGTCCATCCCTCTCTTCTCCACATCCATGTTGCTAATCTCAATAAAGATTGTTTGACACGAATGCACCCCAATCAGGGGTACTTACCTTAGTATTAATAATTCTACTTACTGTTCCGAATTTGATGATATTTGCACTGCAATTCATCTCTTAACATGTATATATGAATTTATTCAAACATTTATGGTGACGTCCATTTGAAGCTCAGTAATGTGCACCTATATTTACATCAATTTTTCATTTAGAGAATGGCTGAGAAATCAAGTAGTTGTTGCTAGCCCATGCAACCACATTATTGAGTGCAACATTGACGTTGATGAATATTATCAAGAATATATCTATCTTTGTACAATGAAAATATATTATTAACTTTACACTCTATAATCAGTGTGCCAATAACTTCATTTACAATATTTATATTTTTTTCAATAAACTTTGGCTGAAATTTTTTACTCACATTTAAAAGTAGTGATTTTTTTTCAAAAATTACATTCTTGACATACCTTTTCAAAATTTTAAACTCAAAGACATTCAAAATTTTATTAAATATTAAAACAACTAAATATTTGTCATAAAAAAATCTAATTATCATTAAAAATACATATATTATATCTTTTATATATTAAAAATACAATATTAATTTTTAAAATACAATAAATAATATACGAAAATGTACAATTTTGATTAGAAATAAATAAAGACATGTGACGAGGGGAAGTATTTATGATTCTTTTATAAGTGGATCTGCTATCACAACACATGATGAGTCAAACACCAAGCAATAGAGAAATGAAATTAAATTGGCATCATGATTATGTAGCTTTTGATTCAATTCATTTTTGAGTCGCATTTTGTTACGTATTATGTCAGTAACATTTAATGATATTATAAAATTCACAAGATTCTAAGATTTTTCTTTATATACTAAAATATTAAGTTATATTATTATTATTGTATGAATAAATAATTTTAAAAAACTTATACATAAAAATTATATACGTATATGATGAATAACTAAACACTTTTATATGTAACATTTTTAATATAACCAAACACTTTTTTATACATAATATTTTTATTATATACAATGTGTGTTTTTTTTTCTACTAATTCCAAGAAATAGACCAGCCCCACATTATGATCTCTTTATTTAAACATGAAAATATAGAGAAAAAAATAACAATATTATCAAAAAAAAAAATAAAAAAAAATCTAAATCTATAATTTGAATTAATTTGTTGATAATTTCATCCATATACTAAAAAAAGAGTAAAAGTATATATATATATATATATATAATCTTCTCAATATTTTTATCTTTTAATAATACAACTAATAAAATAATTATATATTTAATCACTAACTAATCATTTACAATGTACTTTAAAACATTAAAATAAAGTCTAGAGATTAAAGAGAGTATAAGTTTAGTATAAGATTTTTAGACATTAAGGTTAAACATTTTAATGAAATTACTTTATAACTTAATCATAAGCAAAAGTAAGTAAAAGTTAGTGAATGAATTTATATTTCAACAAATGAAATATAAAATCTTCTCAAAATATATATATATATATAATTTTCTCAATATTTTTATTTTTTAATAATACAAATAATAAAATAATTATATATTTAATTCCTAACTAGTCATTTACAATGTATTTTAAAACATTAAAATAAAGTCTAGAGATTAAAGAGAGTATAAGTTTAGTATAAAACTTTTAGACTTTTTGGTTAAACATTTTAATGAAATTACTCTATAACTTAATCATAACCAAAAGTAAATAAAAGTTAGTGAATGAATTTATATTTCAATAAATGAAATTAGTAACAAAGTTATCCATACATACAAATATTGTATAATTGTTGGAATATTGTGTTGGAATAGTGAGAATTCCAAATGGAGAAAGTAAACTCTCATACGAACAGAGAAATTAAAATTTGCTAGACGATTTTTCGGACTTTTAAAACCATTTCTATTTCAAAAAAGCGTACAAATCTTCTCTAAGAAATTGAGAGGATAAACAACAAAAGTGGCGCTTCCAAACGGTGCACTTGAACAACTATGTTCTTTCAAAACAATGCTCTCTGTCTCAAGAAATCCACAACTGTGTGTTTTTCTTAAATCCCAGCTACATGCAAAAAACAAAAAAATAATACTACACGAGCTCTCGGGCCTTTTGGCTTTTTATATGCCGCACAATTTTTTAAAACGTTACAACAAAAACCATATTAAAACTTGAAAATAAAACTATTAAAAGAAATACATAACCCCATCGGGTCCGCGCTTTAAACAAACAGGCGCACAATCAAAAAGTTTTGATTGCGATTGACCAACCGGATGCGATGACCATATAAAACATAGCTCATAGAGCAATCGGGTCTGAAATTTAAACAAGTGCGATCAGGCCTCATTCAAAAATGTTCCGATTGCCGATTCGGAAACGGATGCGATGAGTCAAATAAACTCCAGCCTATAATATGGATCGGGTCAGAAACTCAGTAGCAACACGTTACAAAGTGTGGATAATGAGAAAGTTCAATTCGATTACTGACGGACGAGATGGAACCTTGTAACTCTGTATATGGGCTAATCGGGTGCCATTGTCTGATAGGACCCAACATTAAACCTTAGTTCATAGAAGAGCGGATGCGATAGCGCATTACGCGTAATGCCGGATCGGTCGGCCTTCAATCGGGGCTCATAACAAAAGACCGCCGATTGATCCTTGCGATTGAAACTTGCGATTCCATTGAGTTTCTGCCACGTGGTCAAGTGGACCCACGGGCCTCTGCTGCTATGGTGGGGGTGATTTATAATATATGTTTTGTTTGTATTAAAACGTTCCGCTTGCGGAACTCTTCCATCAACAAGACACTTGGGCTATGTAACATTGCGATTTGATAGCATTGCATCCCATGAATCTCCTCATCGACAAGACAACGGTTGTTGAGGCTTTAAATCAATAGACTATTTTAATAAGCTGCTCCTCGTGGATTAGAGCTACGAAATCTTGTTCCTCTGCAAAAAATCGAGCTTCACCCATATCCATATTAACTTCTCTAATGCATGTCATTTATGACCCATCCCAATTAGCAAATTCACATCCTTAGGATTCTCCATGATTCTTGACTCTGAGGTGTTGTGCACTCAAAAATTTACACAGCTGCTGCTTCATACTCTTTTCTTCACGCCTAAAGAATTTGTGGGTGACTTTAATATTCCAACACTCCCCCTTAAAGTCAGCTGCTGGGTTGTTCATCATACCCAAGCATTTTCTTAAAAATTCAAAGGTCTTCTGTCCCAATGGTTTAGTTAAAATATCTACATATTGCTCCTCTGTTTTACAATGCTGTAAAACAACTTCACCATTATTCACCAATTCTCTGATATAATGATACTTTGTGTCTATGTGCTTTGTTCTTTTATGAAACACATAATTATTCGACAATGCAATAGCTGAGCTATTGTCACAATAAATCACGGTGCCCTTTACCTGTTCTTGGCACAAACTTCTCAACATCCTTCTCATCCAAATTGCTTGACACGCTGCCGCTGTAGCTGCCACATATTCTGCCTCTGCTGTAGACAATGCTACAATAGGTTGTTTCTTGGAAGCCCATGAAATGGCTCCTGAACCCATATGAAAAATATAACCGGAAGTGCTCTTCCGATCATCTACACTTCCAGCCCAATCACTGTCAGTGTATCCAACTAATTCTGAATTTTCTGAAGCTGTATACAAAATACCAAATCCTTTTGTTCCTTTCACATACCTCAGAATTCTCTTTGCTGCTTGCCAATGTGCTTCTTTTGGCTTCTCCATAAATCTGGAAATTAAACTAACAACATGCATAATATCCGGCCTAGTTGCATTCAAATACATGAGGCTGCCAACTATGCTTTTATATAAACTTGGATCAAAATCCTTGCTGCTATCCTCTCTGCTGAGTCTTAATCCCATTACTGTGGGAGTAATTGCTGCTTTGCACTCCTGCATGTTGAATCTTTCCAAAACTTGATTCACATACTTTTCTTGAGAAATAAAAATTCCTTTTTCACCTTGTTCTACTTCTATTCCCAAGAAGTATCTTAACAAACCCATGTCAGTCATTTCAAATTCATCCTTCATGACTGTTTTAAAATTTTCAACAAGGTAATCATCATTACCTGTAAAAATTAAATCATCAACATATAAAACAACAATCAACATTTTACCATCCTTTTCTTTGATGTAGAGGGTGGGTTCTCCCTCACACTTTTCAAATCCATTCTCCAATAGATAGGAGTCTATTCTGTTGTACCATGCTCTTGGCGCTTGCTTCAGCCCATAAAGAGATTTCTTCAATTTGCAGACCTTGTGCTCTTGGCCTTTCTTCTCATATCCGAGAGGTTGTTCCACATATACCTCTTCCATTAAAACTCCATTTAAAAATGTAGATTTTACATCCATCTGATATACTTTCTATTTGTTTTGTGCTGCTATGGACAACACTACTCTTACTGTCTCCATTCTTGCAACTGGTGCAAAAGTTTCTTCATAGTCAATCCCTTGCTTCTGCTTTTATCCTTTGACAACAAGTCTGGCCTTGTGTCTTTCTATTTTTCCTTCAGCATTGCTTTTGGTCTTGTATACCCATTTAACTCCAATGACTTCCTTTCCTTCTGGGAGATCAACTAATTCCCATGTTTTGTTCTTCTCTATGGCTTTAATTTCTTCATCCATAGCTTCTATCCATTTTCTATCTTTAATAGCATCTTCAAAATGAATAGGATCATCAACTTGACAATACAAAGCAAATAAGGAATTCATACCTTCATCTGCTGCTCCTTGCTCATAGATTTCTCTAAGACTTCTGAACTTTGTTCCTCTTTCACTTGGTGTAGCCGTGCTTGATGAAGCACTCAATTCTGCTCCATGTGGTGTGCTTGGTGATGCACTCCCACTTCTTCTCAAGGGTGTTCTTGCTGTCGCTTGAGGCGTCCCTTGCTGTCCTTGTGCTGGTGGAGGTTGTGCTACGGATGGGTTGTTGATTTCAACCACATCTCCCTCATCTTCATCATGAGATAAACAGCTTTTGACATTAACTGTTTTCTCAATGCTTCCATCCCATGCTTCCTCTTCAATGAATTGCACATCTCTGCTTATCACAAACTTCTTTGTGGATGGGTTATACAATCTGTATCCTTTGGAATCTTCACAATATCCAAGGAAAATGCACTTCTCCCCCTTACTTTCCAACTTCTTTCTCATTTTTTCTGGAATGTGTGCATATGCAACACACCCAAAAACTCTCATGTGGGTGACTCCCTGTTTTCTGCCACTCCACGCTTCTTCTGGAACTTTGTTCATCACCGCTTTTGTGGGGCATCTATTCAAAATGTATACAGCACAGTTTGCTGCTTCTGCCCAATACTCATTCGGCAAGTGCTTTGCCTTTAGCATACTTCTCACCATCTCCATTATGGTTCGATTCTTCCTTTCAGCCACTCCATTCTGTTGCGGCGTGTACCTGGTGGTAAACTGCTTGTGTATGCCATTCTCTCTGCAAAAACGCAGAAATTCTTTTGATATGTATTCTCCTCCTCTGTCAGTTCTGAGGACTTTAATGTGCAGTCCGCTCTGTTTTTCTACAAGAGCTTTAAATTGACGAAATTTCTGAAAGACTTCGCTTTTATATTTTAGAAAATAGACCCACACTTTTCGTGTGAAATCATCAATGAAAGTCAGCATGTAATTGCTGCCCGAAACAGATGTTGTTTGCATCGGCCCACATAAATCTGAGTGGATTATTTCCAAAGGTGCTTTCGCCCTTATGCTTTTCCCTGAAGGAAAATTTTCTCTGTGTTGCTTTCCCAAGATGCAACCTTCACATAGGCTGTCAGGCTTCTCAATCAATGGTAAACCTCTTACCATTCCTTTTCTGTGCAGCAAATTTAATCCTCCGAAATTGAGATGTCCAAATCTCAGGTGCCATAACCAATTTTCATCTTTCTCTTCCTTCTGAAAGGCTTCTTGTGTTACAGCTGCTATACTCTTTCCTTTTCCCTTCAAGTCAGTGTTGAGCTTGAGAGGAAACATTCTATTGCTGGTCATTTGTATTTCAGCAATGATTTTCTTGCTTGGAGGTATATCTTTAATTGTGCACACATCATCTTTGAATATTACATTGTAACCTTTGTTTATGAGCTGCCCAACGCTCAAAAGGTTACATTTCAGACCTGGAACATAATACACATCAGGGACAAATTTCTGCTCACCATTTCTGGCTCGAATACTAACTCTGCCTTTTCCTTTTACAGAGATCTTAGTATCAGTCCCTGTGGTCACTTCAGATTTAATCTCTTCATCTAGATTGGAAAACATTGCTCTATTTCCAGTCATGTGATTACTACATCCTGAATCTAAGAACCAAACATCATCTTCTCTATCTTGTGCTACATTACAAGCTAACAACACATTACTTGGGTTCTTTTCTTCTTTTGCTACATTAGCATTCTGCCTATTTTTCATGTCATTTTTCTTCTTTCTACATTCATTGGCATAGTGCCCATATTTTTTGCAATAATGACATTGGACATTGGATTTGTCATACCTTTTTCCATGAGCATGTTGGTGTTCTTGTCCACCTTGCTGATGTCCACCTTGTTGGTTGTTACTTTGGCCGTGGCTCTGAATCTGACTGTTGCCCCTTCCATGTGAGTGTGAAGGGTTGTTCCTTCCACCTCTATTCTGGCTTCTGCCTCTTCCTCTTCCTTTTCTTTGACCTCTTCCTCTTCCTGAAGGCATCTGGGTCTTGAAGGCGTGCTCAAGAGATGAATGTTCATCTCTGCTCAATCTCTGTTCATGAGTTATCAGCGAGGCATGAAGTTCATCCACTGTGAACTGTGAGAGATCTTTGGTCTCTTCTATGGTGGTTACAATAACATCAAACTTTGAGGGTAAGCATCTCAAAAGTTTCTCCACAATCCTTATTTCTTCAAGAGTTTCTCCATGGGATCTTATCTGATTGACAGTCCCAATCACATGTGTGAAAAATGTTTCAACACTGTCTGACTCTTTCATGCAAAGAGTTTCAAAATCTCTTCTCAGCAATTGAAGTTTTGCTGTTTTAACTTTCTCCATACCTTGATAGGCTACTTTCAGAGTTTCCCATGCCTCCTTGGATCTCTTAGCTGCTGCTATCCTTGGAAACACACTCTCATTTACTGCTGGATACAAATAGAAGAGAGCCTTAGCATCCTTCTTTCTATTGTTTTTCAATAAATCCTTCTCTGCTTGAGTTAAGGCATTAAAAGCTTGCTCATCAGCTGGTTCAACGAACCCATCTTCTACAAAATCCCATAAGTCTTGTGAAACAAACAGGGCTTTCATGGTAATGGCCAATAATCATAGTTCTTTCCATTAAATTGTGGAAGCTGAACATTTCCAATGCTCATTCATGTGTTTGGTCCAGCCATTGCTTCAAAACTGAACTCTAAGATTAAATAAATTGTCTTTCCTTTTCTGAAAGAACTAACTCCTTTAAACAGAAAACAACAACTCGATTTTCTTTGAGAAATACCTGATTGTGACTTCTGTCGAGCTTTTCACGCTGCTGGAGAAAACGCTGCAACAAGTCTTCTTCTTCTTCAGCTTCTTTGAAACCTTCAAAGAGCCTACACTAGCTCGTCTACCATGTTGGAATAGAATTCCAAATGGAGAGAGTAAACTCTCCTACGAACAGAGAAATTAAAATTTGCAGGGAGATAGAGTTTTTGAGACTTTTAAAACCACTTCTATTTCAAAAAAAAGCGATACAAATCTTCTCCTAAACGAGAGGATAAAAAAAAATGGTGGCTGCGCTGAGAAACACGGTGCGCGGAACAACTATGTTCCTTTCAAAACAATGCTCTCTGTCTCATGAAATCCACAATGTTGTGTGTTCTTCTTCGTGTGTGGAGACTGTGTGCGAAAAACAAAGAAAATAACATTACACGAGGCTCTCGGGCCTTTTGGCTTTTATATGCCGCGCATATTAAATCATTACAACAAACTATATTAAAACTTAAAAATAAAACTATTAAAAGAAATACATAACCCCATCGGGTCTGCGCTTTAAACAAACTAGCGCACAAACAAAAAGTTCCGATTGCGATTGACCAACAGGATACGATGACCATATAAAACATATCTCATAGAGCAATCGGGTTCGAATTTTAAACAATGTGCGATCGGGCCTTGTTCTAAAATGTTCCGATTGCGATTCAAAAACGAATGCAATGAGTCAAATAAACTCCTGCCTATTATATGGATCGGGTCAGAAACTCCAATCACAACACATTACAAAAGTGTGCGATCAATCGGAAAGTTTTGATTGCGATTACACAACGGACGATGAACTTTCTCAACTCCAACTGTATAAATTTGGATCGGAGTCCGCCATTTGATAGTGAAATCGGGTCAACTTATTAAACTAGATTGCGATTGGGAGCGGATGCGATGAGCGCATTAAACATGTCTCTCTTGGTTGGTCCGGCCTTCAATCGGGGCTCATAACAAAAGACCCCCGACTGATCCTTGCGATTGAAACTTGCAATTCCATTAAGTTTCCGCCACGTGGTCAAGTGGACCTAAGGGCCTCCTATTCTTTGTGATGGGGCGTTATAATATATCTTTTGTTTGTATTAAAACGTTAAAACTGCGAGAACTCTTCCAACAACAAGACACTTGGGCTATGTAACATTGTGATTTGCGATTGCGATTTGATCGCATCACATTGCAGATCTCCTCATCAACAAGACACTGTGGTTGTTGAGGGCTTTAAAGCCCGAAATGACTGTCTTTAATTTTCTCTGCTCCTCCGTAGAATAGATCTACGAGGATCTTCATTCCTCTGCAAAAAAATAACTTCGCCCATATCCATATTAACTTCTCATCTGCAATCTGTGGCTGCGGCCCATCAAAAATGAATTCATCCTTACGGATTTCTCCATGCTTCTTCAATAAAGAGTGTTGTGCACTCAGAATTCTGCTGCTGCCTTGTACTCTTTTTCTTCCTTCCCAAGAGAACAGTGTTTTTTAATATTTTCAACAATAATTACAATTAACAAAACACTTCAATTTACAAATAAATAAAATCTAAATTAAACAAATTCTAAACCTTAACACTAACTTAAATTCAATATTTTTAATTTAATTTAACTATATTTAATTAAATAACAATAACTAACCACCATGTAATAGTATTATACCTCTATGCCTTCACCATTGTCTTGCTTGCCATGGATCACGGGTGGCTACGTCTCTTACCACCACACGCCTGTAGAGAAGGTAGCGAACTTCTCCAAGTATAGACAAGTCCGTCGGTTCAAGATCACTGAAATAAAATGAAATTTATTTAAAATATTTATTATTGATTTTAAGATAACTTTAACATTAAATAGTGAATATTAAAAGGGAGTCGACGATTGAATGTCGTTTCTTTTTAAAATCCGAAAGTTCCTTTCAGATTTTAAAATATATACATTTATCGATATAAATAATTAATCTAATTATGTATTTGAATAATATTTATTTAAATTTTTTTTAGAAATTAATGAAGTATAAATACATATGCATTATAGTATTTGTCAATGCTAAGTTTATAGGATTTTGGATAAATGAGATTAAGTGTTTTTTTAAAGGACTCATTTATGTAAAGGATACTGGCTCCAATTTATAGTTTAGGAGATATGTATTGGACATGATGATGAAGGCACGTCTTGCCAAGTTACAAAATAAATAATTATAAATACTAGTAAAAAATAAAAATACTTACCATTTTAGACTTTTTCTCTCAAATAAAACTATAACTATTATAACTATTACCGTTATAACTTTAATCATTAAATAATAACATTTCAATTTTGATTTTTTTTTAAATAGACATATTCACATTATATTAATAAAGACAAAATACATAATTTACAATCTAAAGAGGAGTCTCTACCTATGTGTGAGGAAACCTGAGGGAAAACCCAAAAAATCTTTGCCCCTCGAAAGGAAGGGCCGGAGCTCAAATATTTGAAACAAGTTACATTTGTAAATGAGTTAAGAGGTATCAGGATGTATAACAGTGAGCCTAACAACTCTGTGCCACTTGCCGAAGAACCATAATTGACAATGAACAAAATTTGAAACAATGAGCCTAGAGGCTCTGTGTCCAATGCTTATGAACTGGACCAAAATTGGGAACCAATCCAAACCCAGATTTACCAACCTATGGAACGTCATGGAGTTGGAGAGGTTAGTGCTTGATGGTGGAGGGACTACACTGGAGTTGCATTGAGGCCATGTTATAGCCTCCATGCACGTGAGCACTGCCTTGAGCCTGCAGGCGAGCAACGAGATTGCGAACGACCCAAAGCGTTGGTTGACCTCTACGACTCTTTTCCTTCTCGAGAGCAAAGATTTGATGTGGAATGTGAACTTGTATGCCATGGTTGAAGAGAGTTGTGACTGAGGTTTCATCAAAGGTGATGGGGGACATCCACGACCTCTCCGTTTGCCTGGACGCCGCCCACAACCTTTGTCGCGATTCATGACAGGATGACAGAGGTTAGAGGAAGTAGAGCGAGAGTCAGATAAAGTTGAGGGAGCCTTGAGTAAAACAAAGTTGTGGGAGCCTTGAGTAAAACAACCCAGGGAATAAATTTCCGGGAAGACAAGTGGCTTGGAGTTTTATTACCATAGTTGACAGGAAGGAGTGTAGGGCTGGGATGTCGGGTTGAAGTTCTCATGGAGGGGTTTTATAGTTCATTGATGACACTTAGAGGGAGACCCACGCCGAGAGCGTTGTCATTAAGGCTGGGATCATGGCAACCTCATGTCGAACACTTGAATCCAGAGGAACATTTCAAATTTGATTGTTAAATAATCAAAATATCAATATTTGTCATTAAATAATAAAATTGATTAGTAGATTTATATCACTAGAAAATTTAAATAATTATAAATAGAAAATAAAAAAAGTTAATATATAAAAAATATTAAAAAAATATTTCCATTATTTAAATAAGCAAGAATACATGAATGACAATTGATCCCTTATCACATGTCAAGTGTATATATCTTTATTAAAATGCTTTTCTTTTCCAATTAAACATGCAATAAGATAATGATAACAACTAAAAATTACAACCTCCCATATATTGAAACCAGAATGAACAGAATGAAAAAACAACCGATCCCTAACCACACATAACATAAGCGTATAGCTTTATGTTCGAAGCTTGATATTTTCTAATCAAACAAGCACGGACAGAATGAACTAACTTACTACAATATTAGATCCGTAAGCATATGAAGTCTCTAGCTGATCATTTGCATCCTTGGACTTGGGACAGCAAAGAGCGGAAAGCGTGGTGGCATCGTCGTCCCAAATATTTCAGCCTCCTCTTAAATATTTGGAAGATATTTGAATATATTTAAGACAATATTTAAGAGAGGAGGCTGAAATATTTGGGTAAATATAAAGGGGGAGTTTTAAGACAATATTTAAGACAATTTTAGGTAAATTGTCTTAACTTGAGACAAAAAGAAAATTTGTGTATTGTCTTAAATATTGTCTTTAAGCGGGTGTCTCAAATTAAATTGTCTTAAAATTAAATTGTCTTAAAATATTGTCTCTATAAGACAATACATAACACAAGCATTTTTGTCTCTCAGAGAACGGTTTCATTTTGTCTCTCTAGAGACAATAGTAGCACTACCACAAGGGGTTTAAGACAATTTTTGGGTAATTGTCTCAAATTATTGTCTTAAAATTTGTCTCTATAAAGACAATAGTTGGAACTAAAGACATAATGTCTTTATGGAGACAATGTCTTTAATCTATCTATTGTCTCTCTAGAGACAATATAAAACAATGAATCAGAAAAATATCTCATAAATTAAAATAAATCCAATATAAAAATATTTAATTAAAAAAAATCTTAACATCATTGAATAATTCATATTAGAGTACGGTGGAATCGAACCACCAGCCTCTGCATGGCGGGTGCTCTTCCATTGAGCTAGCACTCTTTACGAAGGAATTATGTGAGTTATGGAAGTCCAGCAGAAATTGTATAATAGGGATTGATTTTTAAAAAACATTCAACACATGATGGCATAATCCTTGTAAAATATACCGTCATGCACAAGCAAGTTAGTAACTGCGACACCCTTGCGGCTTGACTTGCACCAAAAGCTAATAATAAACAATAATCTAAAACAAATTAATCTAGCCATACAAAGAAAATTAAAACATATCAACCATATTAAAACATAACTTCATTTAGAAAACCAAAAACATTTTCACTTGGCTTTACGTCAAAGGCGAGAAGGAGGTAACATTCTTTAAAGCCGCACATACGGGGATTCAACTTTTGTTGTGGTGTTGGCTCCTAGCCATTTTCCTCTTTGATCATATCAGTGTAATTTATGATGTTGTGGTCGGTGTTTGAAGGAGCTCCATGCACCTTTTAGAATCGGTCGTCTTAATGCCATTTACTGTCTTGTACTACGCATTTAGTCTTCCTAATTTACGGGGATTCAACTTGCACATTGTGGTGTTAGCATCTCTAAGGTGACTTGTATTTTTACTCTAAAATGTACTTGTGTTTTTATCGTATATGACAACATCTACCCCATCTTTGGGTTATAGAGTGCACACTCCTAGAGCTACGTAGTTTGAGCCTTCTTATCTGGACATTGCAATGCATGTTGCTTGTGCTATGTAAAATGAAGCACTTGACATTGCTCAAAATATTCCCTAGCTTTTGAGGTCGACTCCTTATTCTTCTTTGGGTCCTTTTAGGTCTACCCTTTTTCTGTACAAGTAGGGCTTGGCTATTTTCTTGCCCTTCTTGTGGCCCGACTCCCATTTGGGTCTCCTAGATAGTCATTCATCTGACCTCACAAAGGTGGGAATATGCTCATGAGCGAGATGTCCTTGACAAACGGTTCCCATGGGCGAGAAACCATTTAATGCCATGTTCATCATGCGTCTTCACTCTTCTCCCCAACTAACCACAGGTGTGATCCCATGAAACCATGATCTTCAATAGGTAACTAATGTGTGTCTAATGTGGTCATCTTTATGGACATGAGTTTGTTTCACAATATCATATTTTTGTTTATATTCTCCATTTGGAGTAGAACATATTTTGCTTGATTTCTTCATGGGTACGTGAGAATCAAATATTCCTTTGTGTATCAATAATCATCTGCTTGCCCTCCTCTTCCTTCTTCTAGTGTGAACTATTGTGGATCTTTAGGCACCTTCCAATCATTTCTCAAATATGAGTTAGACGTGCCATCAGTAAGATCTATTGCACAAAATCCTAGATCTGTAAATAGGTAAGCACAAGCTTTGAAACCCTTGAGAAACTTAATTAGTGAAAGCTACGATGCCACATTGATTTCCCTATTCCTGAGTGATCTTGTCTTAATATACATTAATAAAATAACTCTTTATGATCACCTGATGGTGAAAATAGTAAATAGAAAAGCATAAAATAATTAGGACATATGCATGTAATTTTCTCTAATAATCTGCTTATCATTCAACTAATTAATGCTAACAAGGCAATCTACACGGCTACTAAATCCTAGTAGTTGCATGGTAAACAAATCCACCCCAACTTGAGTTGTATGGCACGCTAGAGAGGTACAAAGTGCGAGGCCAGGCAAACACCAATTGTTGTTACATACCTTGTTGTATGGTTGTATGACTTGCGATTCAATATGGTATGACTTATGCAGATGCAATATGGTTGTGAGTATTTGTTTGTACGGCTTTGTGGTATGGTAATGCTTCTCCTAGCTAATGTGCTTTGCTCTCTTGTTCCTTCCGGATTCTTTGTCGATCGATAAGAATTGTGTTTGAACCTATTTTATTATCTTTTTACTTTTCATAAGAACCATAGTTTACCAAAACCTAATCTCTTGGTGAGATTTACGATTAGAGATTAATCTTACAATCTGAGTCATTAATGCACTAAATATTCTTTAAACTCAACATCTAAATATAAGACTTCGACCGTTCACCACTGAACATATGTAGGAAGTTCTTGTCCAAACTATATTTCTCAACATAGATAGATCCAATATAAGCGCCCTTGTCCGGTGTCCCACCACTTAGGGTTGCTTGAGCAACCGGAGTTTCTATCAAATCTCTTTCCACCTTGGATGTCGGGGAGAGTTGAAACCTTCCATTTCTTGTGCTTGCGCTTTGGTCATGGTCGGGCCCTCACAGTATCGTTGACTCATCGGATATCATTTGCTATGCATTGGACCATTTACAAGTATTTCTAACTCTATTAGATCTGTTTGTTGCCTCACACATCCTTGGTAATCATTAGCTCTAGCTCTAGATTGAACTCTCTTTGTGTTGTAACTCTAGAGCCGGTGCTAATGCTACCCTCCACGAGAGATTGACATTCTCTCTTTTTCTTGCATTTATGCTTTCTTGGACTTGCGCCTTCTTTTATATGTTTTTTTGGGTAGATATTTGGCTTTTTAGGTAGACACTTGGGTATTAAATTCTCTCTTTATACGCTTCAGGTATTGTTCTAGGAATTGCTTTGGTACTCATTGAATTTACCTTTGGATGTGTAATATCCACAGGAAAATTTCCCTTAGGGTTGAAAGAGCACACGGCAAGATTTGTATTCTAACTAGTATCACGGTGTTATTTCAATTTTTGCGAATGGAGACAATATTGAATACGATAACGGTATAACTTGACATTTAATTCCACCAAGCCCCGATATGCATGAAACCAATCCAAAAGTACATAATGGGTTATAAACCCATAGCCCTTCAAATTGCACAATACGAGTTTTAGATACATTACGATTGCTAATGCATCGGCAAACCCTATTATCCTAATACTTTTAGTCGAGTGAACCGACCTCGGGAATCGGCCCAGTTTCAACGCCACCTCTTTCGCGCCTTGCGGCGGATCAAGCCCATGAGTCGGAAAGGAAATGGGTAAGATTATAATAATAATATTAATTATCATTTAAATATCACTTACTTGCCATCTCCATGGATTGAAACACGAAGGCTGGGAAAATGGCTAGATCATACTTCTTGTGATTGTGCACGCAACGACCTTCCACCCTTAGGAATTAGACATCTGCTTAATCGATGTGGTCAGTTTAGTTTTATTAGATCAACTATATCTCTCATATAACTCATTGATAAATATAAAATAATGTATCTAATATAATTCATTGATAGATTTAAAATAATATATCTAAGTCAAAATATGGTGGTGATGGAATATTGTATCTCTCATATATCTAAGTTAATATCAATTAAAAAATTGAATTAAATTTGTACCCTAAAACTACCTTTGATTCTTTACGTGTCATGTGTACACATTCTCGAAACAAGGGTCCCTACGTTTGACGGGCGCAATGTCTCTTTTATCACTGTTTCAACGCACGAAAGGTTAGGAGGAACTTTCATGCAGGTGAACCTCAAATAAATCTGCAATGAGTCGGGATCTAAAGATTATTACACTTAATGTAAATCCCTTAGTTTGCTTAGTCCTCCCGGTTCAACATCTTTTCATGTTCTGTTTTTTAGCGAGGAGGATAGCTTCATGCTCTCTACGCACAATATACAATTTGAAAAAGTTAGTTTGATCTAGAGGTGTAATCACAGTTTTCTTGTTTGCAAAATATTTTTTTATATGAGATTGTAACGATAAAAATAATATAAATTTGTCAAGAAAAATCCCATCATCTTTGCCTTAATTATATTTTAGAAAATTATGCTTCAAAATTTGTAATAGTCAAATTAAATTAGATGCACATGATCCAACACTATTATGATATTTATAATAACAATAGGCCCGGGTGATAAAGTAAAACATTAAAATTTGGAACTTACCCTCGGTTGTTGAAGGCTTTGGGCTTCTCTGAGAGATATTGAGAGCAAGCCATGGTCATTGCGATGGAAGTGGTGTCATATCACGCGAGAGAAATGCAAGGGAATCGGCAGATGACGTGCATTGCTAAACTCCTCGTCGTCATGATCTGCTTGATACTCTAGCACTTTATATAGGAAGTCCGTGTTGGCAGACCTTCTTCGCTTTCTCTCGGAGAAATAATATTTGCTAGAGTCACAGTCACATGATCTCGGCCACCGCAATATTACACGAAGTATTAAATCATATATATTTATAAATATTTGAATTTTGAATATATAGTCTAAACAATATTTTATAACATAGTTTGACCATATGGTTTACACAATATTATATAACATGGGAATATGATAAATAATATTTATTTATTTATAACTAAATAATAGTTCTTATTTTTAAATATAAATAATGAAATGAAAGCGTAAAGATAGTTTTAATTTTTCAAATGATTTATAAAATTTTGTAAAAGATTTTATATATAAACTTCCTTTTAATGGTTGGGTTAGGTGTGACCTTCAAACACTTCGTGTAAGTAGTGCCAGGAAGCTTGATAGGCAACGTGCCGGTCCGGCATAAATCCTTCAAACCTCTGCCATGGTATCTTCGATTACGTAGTCTCCAAGCCAAAACCAATGAGCCGGTTCATCAACATGATAAATGTTATACGGCAAAGCAGTGAAACCCGAATGAGCTATTGTGTAATCCTATCTGCTAAAATTTAGGAATTAAAGAACTATAGACGAAAGTATTCATGGGAGAATATTTTAAGAAGAGTGAACTATTTGACCTTTTCTTTAGATCAAATTCTTCAATAAAATCTAAAAAAATCTTTAATATTCCTGGAATCTAAAAGCTTGCACAATGTTTGATTGCAAATTTTAGAAATATAACTTGCACTAAATTTTCAAAATATTCAAATAACACTTAAACAAGCCTTGCCACGTTTAGCCTTCGTCCTTTTAAGTTTATAAGCATACCTTCCTCCCATTTGCTAAGGTTTCTAATAACTTGCGTCTCCACATCAGAAATGATACGTCCTTGAGATTTTCAAAGCCCACTTAGATTTAAGCTTGGTAGTAGCGTTTTGTGCATGGATCATTGAGTTTGGAGAATGTTATGCTCACACTATGTTCACAAAACTGTGGGATAAGCGCATTTAAAAATTGTCCCTCATTTTGGAAAACGAAGCGATTGCTTTCTACACTCGTCGTTATGATAGTAGGTTGCCCAAATATGTTTGTCTTGAATACATCTCCATACCAATTGAGTTCATTTGGGAAGTCGAGATCAAATTCAAAACTATACAAAGGCGAGCAATCATTACCCATTGCCTAAGATTACAACAATTCTTAAACATCGACTATCTCATACGGATAATTGTCATATTGATTACGGGTCGGAATTAGCATGCTCCATGAATGGACCGACTTGAAACCAAGATTGAGTTACTTGGATTTCAACAAACCCATTCATGATTCATGTACTTTAGGGTGATCATTATCCATTTTTACGAGTTTGTTGTACTAAATTGGTATTAGGTATTAGCTAAGTCCACTAACAATATTTACTTGTTATTATGGAAAGTCAAGGTGAATAATCTCTTTACAAACCTATCATAACATAAAATTTAAACCTATCTATAACCACCCTTCCCACCACATGACTTACACTCACTTGACATTATCTTGGTAAGGCCATCCTTATCTATTGCCAAGGATAAAAACCATTATCTGGTGGGTTCATTGTTATCTCCCTATACCCAATCTTGTCTACTTCTATGTTTAATTCTCACGAGGATATGGAAGATTTGAAAGTGAGGAGAAGTCCTTGATACGTTCCTCTTTCTCAAAGCTGTTTGTTTAGCGCTGGATCCTTGAGCCCTTTCTTGTTTATTAGAGATTTTATCAACAATTCAGAGTCTCCAAAGACTAAGATTTCCTTTGGGTTTCCTTTTCTGGCCAGTTGGCAAGCTTTTAAAAGGCTGAGAACTTCAGCCTGATTGTTGGTTTTATACCCAAGTCCCCAGCTGAAGTCCTCTTTTCTCCCATTCGAAAAGTAAATAACCCCTCCTGCTCCTGACCTGCCTGGATTGCCTTTTGAGGCTCCGTCAAAGAAGATAGTGCATTTTCCTTGTGACTTCCACCACTTCTGGAAACTATCCAAGGTGTCTCGAATCTGCCATTTTTCCTTATGATTTGGGCGGATGATTGCTGAAGGTCTCGGCATGGGGGAGAAGCCATCCAGGCATGCCCTTTCTTCATTTCGAAGGGAACTATCTTCTTTGACAGTGGAGTGTCTCAGAGTTTCTAATAGAAGTTTCTTGGCCTGCTCCGTTGCATTATCTGCAGTCATTTCTTTTTGGTTGAAGACAATATCGTTCCTGGCAAGCCACAACTTCCAGCAAACATATTTTGGAGCTGCAATCCACACCTTATGCCAAAGAGATTTTTCAGCGATGTTGAAGGGGTATCGAGCTTTCCAAGATGAGAACATGTCTGTGATCGAACAATGTGCTGGGGGTCTCACATTCAGACCTGTCAGGAAGCTAGACCAGGCCTTCTGTGCATACTCACAGTCGATGAACATGTGAACTGAGGTTTCCAATGCATTTTTGCAGAACACACATCGATGAGGACCAGCTATGTTTCTTCTGCACAGATTATCTCCAGTCAGGATTTTGTTGTGGAACAAGGTCCAAAAAGAGAAATTGATCTTTGGAATGCTGAATTTTTCCCAGATCTGATTCCACACTGTATCCGAGTGCTGAGAGTCCTTTTTGCCTTGCATTTGTAAGTATCCTTGCCTGGATGTGTACACCCCTGTTTTTCCCCATCCCCAAGAGTCTTCCTCGTCCTTATGCACAGGTGTAAAGTCTGTAATTGCATCTGTGAGAGTATTCAACTGATTTTTTAAATGCGCTGGAATGTTAGGCAATGTCCAACCCTGCCAATTGCCTTTATTGTCCCACTCTGCTATATCCTCAATTTTTCGAATTCCTTTTGAACTTAACCAAGCTCTTAAATCTACAATTTCATTAATAGCTGAAAGTGGAGGGTGACCCATGATTCGATCTCTCCACAGCAGTATATTTTTGCCATTCCCTGGGATTTTATACAAATGAGTTCTAAAGAAATCGATCCCTTTACAGCAGAGCCTCCAAGCCTGCGTTCCTCTAGGAGCAAGCGCTGGATTGAAGGAGGTGATCGACTGATTTTTGAGATACTTAAGTTTTAAGAGCTGGCTGACAGGATGCGTAGGCACGGTTAAAAGCTGCCACAGGAGTTTACAGCCCAATGCTAAATTTGCATGCTGGGGGTCACGAATTTGGAGTCCGCCTTCAGCAAAGGGACGCTTCATTGTTTCCCAATTAATTAGATGAAATCGATTGCTGTTTCCCTTCCCACCGTTCCACAAAAAATTGCGCGTAAGACTGGAGATTTGATCTGCGATTTGTCTTGGAGCCATCAGCAGAGAGGCTTGGAATGTTGGTAGAGCTGAAAGCACAGATCGAATTAGTGTGAGCTTGCCGCCTGTGGAGAGCCAAACTCCACCCCACGCTGCAATCTTTTTTTTGAACTTTGAAATTACCTCCTCCCACAGGTGATTGCGGTTGGATCCCATCGTCAAAGGGAGACCGAGATACTTAATTTTGTCCCACGCTGCATAACCTTTGAACCCCAAATCGCTGGTGATCCTATCAATTGTTTGTTGATTTGTATTCCATCCATAAACCGCACTTTTCCTCTCACTGATTAACGCTCCTGAGATGCTGCAATACTTTTGGAGAATGGTCTTGAAGGCGTTAGCTATTCTCATGGAAGCACCCCCGAGCAGGAGTGAATCATCAGCAAAGAGCGCGTGATTCACTGGGTCAATGCCTTGCACAATTCTTATCCCTGGTATGGAACCAATTTGTTTCTCCTGTGTCAGCTTTCTGCTTAGTGAATCAGCCATCAGAATGTAGAGAAAGGGAGAAAGAGGGCAGCCTTGCCTCAGTCCCCTAGTGGCTAAAAAGAACTCTGCTGGTCTACCATTCACCATTGGGGCGATCCAGATATTTTCAATGCAAGCTTTGATGAGGTTTATGAATTCCTGTTTGAATCCAAAGGCTGCAAGAACCCTGAACAGGAAAGAACGATTAACTCTATCAAAGGCATTACACATATCCAATTTGATTATCATACCTTGTTCTTTCCGGGTCTGACTGGAGTGCAGGGCTTCTTGGATTTGAATGACATTGTCCAGGATCTGTCTGCCTTTCACAAATCCTCCTTGGGCCGGAGAGATGAGCTTTTGGAGAAGGGGCTTAATTCTGTTAGCCAGTAGTTTGGCCACGATCTTGTAGGATGAATTGCAGAGTGAGATCGGCCTGTATCTATCAAAGGAGCCTGGGTTTGTTTCCTTGGGGATTAGAGCGAGGAAGGTGGAGTTTATTCCTCCACCCACTTTTGCCTTCCTCAAGATTCCTCTTATCATTCTGAAGAGGTCAGATTTGATTATCTCCCAACAAATTCTATAAAAATGAACTGAGAACCCGTCAGGTCCTGGAGCTTTGTCTGGTTCCATGGACCAGACAATATTGGTTATCTCTTCTTCCGTGACTGGGCTCATCAGAGAATCATTATCTTCCACGCTGACTAGTTTTGGAATGGTTGAGAGAAACGCTAATGCATCCTCCTCATTCCCATTTCGTTCCGCACTAAGGAGGTTCTGAAAATGGTTTACAGCTGCTTCTTTGATTTGAGAAAATCCTTTATACACCTGTCCACTAGAGTTGGTAATTTCTGCTATATGATTACGTGAGAGGCGTGCCCTGCACTGTCTATGGAAGTATGTGGTGTTTCTGTCCCCAGATTTAAGCCACAGACTTCGAGACTTTAAGCGCCAATGTTCTTCTTCATTTCTAAAAGAACAGTATGTATTCCTTTGAGCAGATTTTTCATTGGCTAAGTCTGTGGGAGAGGGATCCTTCTCCTCCATTTCGAATTGGATTCCTTCCAACAGAAGAACTGCCTCCTTCCTCTGCCTAGTGGGGGTTTGCATGGATTTCTTTATCCAATCTTTAAGAGCTTTTTTTGTGTTTTTCATTTTTTGTTCCCACACATAGCTTGGGGATCCGAATACATCTACCATCCATGTTGTTTGGACTGTTTCAAAGAAACCTTCTTTACCTGCCCAGAGAGGATTGAAACGAAATGGGAGGGGGCCTAGATCTTCTTCTTCTTTTAGGCATAAAAGGATTGGCTTATGGTCCGATGTGAGCTTTGGGAGAATCTTGGAAAAATCTATTCTGTTATCCATCATTAAAGAGCTGCTAATGAGGAATCTATCCAGCCTAGCAGAGATATGATTTTCTCCTGTTCTGTTGTTAGTCCAGGGGTATTTGCCTTTCATGGGTTTGAAGTCAACTAAGTCCCACTGCAGAATCAGATTTCCCACTGTATTGATGAAAGGATCCCTAGAGTAAATCCCTCCTCTTTTTTCTTTGGGATCTAGAATTATATTCAGATCACCACCTATGACTATATTTGTGGGATTGATCTGCTCTATATATTCCAAGAGTGACCTCCAGCACTCTCTCTTTTCTTCATAATGAACAGGGACGTATAAGTTAAATAGAGCAAGGGAGAGGTTGCTTGCAGTGTGGCGCAGTTCTGTGAAGATCCAATGTTGGGTCTCAGAGAATCGTTCTAGTGAGGAGTTTTTTGACCAAAATGTTCCTATTCCTCCGGCCGAGCCCCTTGCACTGACAGCCTTTCCTGAATCGTATTTCCATTTCATAATGCTAGTGTTTAGAAGGGTTTCCCCTTCTATTTTGGTCTCTTGGAGCATAAGGATGTCCGCGGTTTCCATCTTCAATAAATCTTTGATTGCCTCTGCCTTATTGGGATTACCCAGTCCCATACAGTTCCAAGAGACCAGCTGCATCATTTACCACTTGATGGGGTGGGGCCTCCTCCCTTGGGCGCCCTTGGTCTTGTATTTCTCCCGATGGTCATTTCAATGGTAGTTTGACTGCCTAGGGTTTTCTGCCGTTCTGATTCTTCTTCCCTAGTTTCCTTATTTGTTCTTCTTCCCACTTTTTTTGATGGCCTTTCAAAGGTTTCCTCATCAGATGAGCCCGTGTTTTCCAGGTTCTTCTTCTTTTGTTTTATGATGTCAGCATAAGAAGGAGAAGAAGTATTGCTAGGGTTTGGATTTGGGATGTTACCTGGCTCTTGATTGTCTGCATTATTCATCTGTGGTAGATCTTCCTGCTCGGCCTCTGGAGGATCTGACGGTGGTGTAAGGGATTCGAAGGGGTTTTTGTCTCCTGCAATGCTGTTAGCTTCCCTGCTTCCACTATTTTGATTACTTGCGTCTTCTTGCCTTGTTTTGTTCCCTGTCTCTTTTACTTTGTTTTTGTTGTTCTGCCTGCTGCTTGCTTCCACTGCTCGCCTTTTTCTTTCTCTGCTATTTACTCATTTTTTTTTTACAATATCTTGCAAAATGCCCATATTCATGGCAATGTCGACATTTAAAGGGCAGTTGTTCGTAATCTAGCTCTTGAATGTGCGACCAGTCTGCCACCAAAATTTTGATGGCTTCAAGGAGCCCGACCTCCAGATCAACTTCCACACAGATGCGTGCGCAGGAGAATTGATCCTTTCTCGGGGCCTGATCAATATACCTGCCAAGGGCATTGCCAATGGATTGCAGCAAGCTCTGACTCCAGCAATGGAGAGGGAGGTGCGGGAGGCGCACCCAAACAGGAACAACTGTGGGCACATCTTGAGCAGGGTCAAAATCTGGAGACCATTTGTTCAAATATAACCCTTGAGGGCCCATGAAATAAGGCCCGCTTCTGAAGATCAAGCTTCGGTCTTCCAGGCTGTCAAACACGAAGACGAAGAACCCTTTGCCAACAAAATGGCTTTTTATACCTTCCTTAACCAGTGGGATCCAGTTTCGTTTCACCCAATCATCTACTGCCTTCGGGGATGGCCATAGCTCTGTGAACTGACCGATGAGGCCCCTTTTGGCAAGGTTTAGCGCTGATCTACAAGCATCATCTACCGGTAGAGACACCGTAGGGATGTTGTCCAACTTCTTAACGAACTTTTGTTGCGAGACCGAGGTCAGCCGCTTATCAGTTGCAGCAACAAGGGAACGGAATGCATCTAAATCTGAAGGCGGAAGGGATTCACCTCCATTCGTCATGGTCGGGTATGAAGGGGCGGGGGTCAAAGCAGGGACCCCATGCACCAACACAGATCTACCCCCAGAGCTATCGAAATACAGGTGCAAAAACAAACACGAGAGCTTCGTAACCTCACCAATCCGTATCACCCCGCACACCAAAAGGCCTCTCCCTAGCGATGCAGAGCTCCATCGCCTGGGCCCGGCAGGCGGTGAGCCGAGCCCAAGAGATGCGTAGCGAGCGCGAACGTCCAAATGTGAGTTCAACATTTCACAATTGGAATAAATTCCAATTTATAACTCTAGTCAATACGCTTATGGGTATTGAATCAATGCTTGACCCTTAGCATTCTAAATCTGAAGTGTAAACTTAACTTTCACTGCATGTGTTATCAACCATTGGTTTATTTCTAAAACTCAATTCAAAACCAAATACTATATAAGAGCATCTGGTCCCACAACATAATAAACACATTTTCGCCTTTGGTTAATTTCCTTCCTCTTCTTATTTCTATCATAACGACAATAATAGAAATTCACCATAAGTCTTCAACCCTTATCATTCGACATGCAATGAAATCGTAATTCAAACTCAATTAAACTCTGATTTGTGCAACCATTATGCAATCGATTTAAACTTCACTCACTAATCAACATCGTAGGGTCTCTCTTAACTTACCGGCACATCCATCTCATTGCATCAGCAAATATGTGTGTTTGGCTCACACATCAAACACTTGACAAACACCAGTTTTTAAGCAGCATGATACTACTGTTTAACTTTTTTAAAACTGCTCTCACTCACAGTTCCATCGTTTCACGACTTGATTGCTTCAGTTATAGTTCCGCTCCATTCTCCCTACGGCTGCTACACACGTTCATGGCTACGATCTTTCAAATCAGCTTCCCATAGCATGCTAGGTTTCTAAACTCCATATTTTTGTATTAATCCTCATCAACGCTTCCCTCTTTTCATTCTGCTATCCACGATTCATCACAATCGAATCTCCAAATGATCTTTTGCGCCCATTCAGCAGACGATGCTCCTTCACATTTCAATCGACCACCAGCTACCCACGTCTTCGTGGCTTCCCTTGGTAACTGCCCACAAGTCGAAGCTCCATTTATATATATTTCTGCTCAACAACAGCGCATCTTATGCCATCACTTCTGCCATCATTCATTCGATCACCTGCAATGTGATTCGACCAGACTATGGCTACACTACTGCGATTTCAATTGCTTCCAACGCTTTTACGTTTTCTCCATAGATCACACAGAGTTTAAACAAATCTCTGCGTCATTTCTCTTCAGAGTTCTTCATTGTATTTCAGACTCAAGACCTACACCCTTCACACAGCGCTCACCTTTGACTTTCCATTTTACAACTGTGTTCTCTTTCGCCGTTGCACATTCAACAACCAAAAATCGATGAAAATACGTTCACACTGCTTACGTATTTCATCAAAAGGCCGCACCTTATCGACTTCTTATACCATGACATAAACATAAGAATCAATATCGATTTATATAAATCGAATTCCTTCTTTTTCCAACTCAAGTCCTCTTCAATCAGGAACTATGTTTTAATTTGAAGCTCTTGAACCCTGGAATTTTAACTCATGCCTAGCGCATCTACACCTGTGGTTAAATCCACAAATAAACCCAAACATGATTTCAACATTAATTCTACACTCTTACACAACAGATCATTCAGATTCTCATTGAAGCGATTGCATCATCCATGAAATCGACTTTCCAAAGCCGATATGCGAACACAAACTTAATTGATATTCGATCCAATCCTCCTCCAGGAAGATCGATCCATTTCCCCCGCATTTTCTTCAAAAAATGTAGATTTAATTCAATTCAAGCATGAATTGATATTAATTTAAAATCGATGCTTTCCTCATATGCTTTTCACGGAAATTCAAACATTCTTCAAACAGAATTTAACCAAGAACATATATAATTCACACAGAAATTCCAAAACAAATCCCTTATAATCAAATGTAATTAATTACAAAAATCCTCTTCGTCCATCGCCAGATTTTCAAATCGATGGCCCTTTTACAAAAGCCCGTAGGCTTACAAACTTTGCTGTCCAAACCTCACCTCTAAACACAATATTTCTACAGATCTATTTTTCTTTTGAAGCTTATTAATTTATACAAATTTAATTGAACCAATTTAGGTTCAAATCCCTTCAATAGCTCAACAAAGTCCTCAAATATCTCAACACCCCTAAACTCTAGATTTTTATCCCTAAAATCTTGAAACTAAATCTAACTTAGGCTTATAATTAATTCGTAAATATCACAAGTCTAATTTCTCTCATGATTTCCAATTATTTGGAAACATTTACAAATCCTCACATATAATTAATTAAAAATATAATTTAATCACTCAAAAATCTCATTAATATTTACATAAAATTAATATTTTCTCAAAAACATAAGACCCCTAGGTTTAATAAAAATACAAAGTATTTTTCGAATCAGATGCTCCTGCATCAGACTCCCAAGGTTTTAAATGATCATGATCTCCTGATCATGCATTTAAGTCCTTGTCTGCCTGGATCCCACACTTTGTTCTGTGGCTCATCATCTATATCTGTTGTTTGCTGCTTTTCTCCAGGTCTCCATATCTTATGCTGTCTTGCTCCACTAGCTGCACTTTCACAATCTGTCTCTGTTTTCATTTTGCTGCTGCTGCTTTTCCTCTTTCCTACTGATATCTTCCTTTGAGATACTTTCATCATGATTCTTCTGATTAATTCAATTTTTCGGTCCAATAAATCTCCAGGCTGCTGATTTCTTGCTGCCTGCTGAGCTCTTACTCGCTCAATTCTTACTGCCACCCAATCATCCATGCCCTCTTGTTTTCTAAAATAGAAAAATTCTTCTCTACCTTCTCCTATCAACAAATTACTGGACTGGTACATTGTACACTCCTTTCTGTTGTCTTCATCTCTATGCGTCTGCAATTCCCAATTTTGAAATTGAGATTTTTCCTGCACTGAATCTTGACTATTCAGCATCATTTCCAGTAACATAACATCCTCATCCCATGGATTTGAAATTTCCACAGAATTTTCTTCCTCCTTCATTTGACTGCTCAACTGAGTTAAATGTTCTTCAGCACCTCCAACAATACCTGCATTCACAAAACACTTGTTAAAACAAAAATCATAAGGCCTCAGTGCCTTACTTCCCTCTGCCAGCACCACAGTATGTTGTTCTAAATTTTCCATCTCAATCAGCACATCAGTATGCTGATTCTCTCTGCCCAAAGAATTCTCTGAAGAACCCTCAAGACTGTCAACCAGTCCTTCCTTCACACCATCTGTCTCCATGATGTCTTTCTTCTCTTATTCACTGTACTGAACTCTTTCTTCTGCAATCTCTTTGTCATACTCTGAATTTACCAACAAGTATTCCAACAACGCAATTTCTCTGTGGCATTGCTGAAGCATTTCACCATCACTTATAGTCCCTGCATTCACACACAAACTTTCAGTTTGAAAATCACAAAGTTCAACAGTCTCAATTGTTGGTTCATATACCGGCTCTTCAAGCTGATCCTCTTCTTCATTCACATGAACTTCCTCTTGTACTGTAACAACTTCAAGTACAAAAACATCACTTCTTCCTTCTTCAGAGTACTTATCTCCTGAAAAATTATTTTCCACACTTGTGACAGCTTCACAAGATTGCGAATCCTTCTCAGTAAAACCTATAATCACATTAAAATTGTCAGCTAAAAAAATACAAGATTTTACATTATCCAGCTGATCTGGATTTGCCCAATAACTCATCATCTGCTCGAGCTTCTTTAGCTCTTCTGTTAACTGCATGTTTATCTGTTGATCCCTCTTTACTTGTAGTCTCTGCCATTTCACTTTCTTCCTCATGGTCCAACCATGTCTCTGGTCTTTCATATTTTCCTGTAACAATTCCATCAATAACTCCAGATGTACTGTTATCTCAACTTTCTCTTTGTCATATTCTGTATCAGCTAACTGCTTCCATATGCCATTTACCTTGGCATCTTTCTCCTTCTTTTTATTGTGGCCTCTCTCTGAACCTCTGCTCTCTCCTTTATGACTTTCAGTAGCCATCTTCCTCGCCATGAGTTTCTCACCCATGAGTTGCACCAAGCCTCTACACAACAAGCTCTCCTGCTGCCACTTACCTCACCAATCCCTTCCTCCGGATTTGGTCTTTTCGTAATCACCGGTCCTCTGCTGGAACCTTTTGAGCATTTCTCCACTACTCCTTCAGGCTTCACTCATCTGCAACTTTATTCAACCTCTGTTGAATCTTCAGGTTTTTCCACTCTCTCTTAGAATCCCTTGCTGGACTCCTTCATCACTGCTCTCCAGCTGTGATCTGCTTCTTTCTGCTGAGATTTCTTCACTATGCCTGTAAACCAAATTTCAAGCATAGCCTTCAAACCAAAGTTCAATAATAATGATCATTAACTCACCTCCAATATCCTGTTGATCTTGACTTAGCTTTCACCTGCATGGCATCTCTGTGCTGCAATCTTCATCAGTTTCAAAATCTGATTTTTAACACATGAAATTAATTAACAAAACTTGAAATTTCACGTAGAGCTATTCTAGCTCTGATACGAAATGATGCAGTAAAACCTACAAAACCCAGAATCTCTCCAATACTATGCATATAAAAATGCGTCTTCAGTAAATGTCTAGATAAGACTCCAAGTCTGGGTAATTTCATACACTATCATTTGCGGAAGCTCCTCAATCATATGGTTCAAAAGCGATAAACCCAACAATCAACTTTCCATGCAATCAAACCCAACTTCAATAAGCATTTAGAACCCAAATAATAATGTGAGTTCAACATTTCACAATTGGAATAAATTCCAATTTATAACTCTAGTCAATACGCTTATGGGTATTGAATCAATGCTTGACCCTTAGCATTCTAAATCTGAAGTGTAAACTTAACTTTCACTGCATGTGTTATCAACCATTGGTTTATTTCTAAAACTCAATTCAAAACCAAATACTATATAAGAGCATCTGGTCCCACATCATAATAAACACGTTTTCCCCTTTGGTTAATTTCCTTCCTCTTCTTATTTCTATCATAACGACAATAATAGAAATTCACCATAAGTCTTCAACCTTTATCATTCGACATGCAATGAAATCGTAATTCAAACTCAATTAAACTCTTATTTGTGCAACCATCATGAAATCGATTTAAACTTCACTCACTAATCAACAACGTAGGGTCTCTCTTAACTTACCGGCACATCCATCTCATTGCATCAACAAATATGTGCGTTTGGCTCACACATCAAACACTCGACAAACACCAGTTTTTAAGCAGCGTGATACTACTGTTTAAATTTTTTAAAACCACTCTCACTCACAGTTCCATCGTTTCACGACTTGATTGCTTCAGTTAAAGTTCCGCTCCATTCTCCCTACGGATGCTGCACACGTTCATGGCTACGATATTTCAAATCGGCTTCCCATAGCATGCTAGGTTTCTAAAATCCATCTTTTCATATTAATCCTCATCAACGCTTCCCTCTTTTAATTCTGTTGTCCACGATTCATCACAATTGAATCTCCAAATGATCTTTTGCGCCCATTCAGCAGACGATGCTCCTTCACATTTCAATCGACCACCAGTTGCCCACGTCTTCGTGGCTTCCCTTGGTAACTGCCCACAAGTCGAAGCTCCATTTATATATATTTCTGCTCAACAACAGCGCATCTTATGCCATCGCTTCTGCCATCAGTCATTTGATCACCTGCAATGTGATTCGACCAGACTATGGCTACACTACTGCGATTTCAATTGTTTCCAACGCTTTTACGTTTTCCCCATAGATCACACAGAGTTTAAAAAAATCTCTGCGTCCTTTCTCTTCAGAGTTCTTCACTGTATTTCAGACTCAAGACCTGCACCCTTCACACAGCGCTCACCTTTGACTTTCCATTTTAGAACTGTGTTTTCCTTTGTCGTTGCACATTCAACAACCAAAAATCGATGAAAATACGTTCACACTGCTTACATCTTTCATCAAAAGGCCGCACCTTATCAACTTCTTATACCGTGACATAAAAATAAGAATCAATATCGATTTATATAAATCGAATTCCTTCTTTTTCCAACTCAAGTCCTCTTCAATCAGGAACTATGTTTTAATTTGAAGCTCTTGAACCCTGGAATTTTAACTCATGCCTAGCGCATCTACACCTGTGGTTAAATCCACAAATAAACCCAAACACGATTTCAACATTAATTCTGCACTCTTACACAATAGATCATTCAGATTCTCATTAAAGCGATTGCATCATCCATGAAATTGACTTTCCAAAGCCGATATGCCAACACCAACTTAATTGATATTCGATCCAATCCTCCTCCAGGAAGATCGATCCCTTTCCCCTGTGTTTTCTTCAACAAATGCAGATTTAATTCAATTCAAGCATGAATCGATATTAATTTAAAATTGATGCTTTCCTCATATGCTTTTCACATAAATTCAAACATTCTTCAAACAGAATTTAACCAACATATATAATTCACATAGAAATTCCAAAACAAATCCCTTATAATCAAATGTAATTAATTACAAAATCCTCTTCGTCCATCACCAGATTTTCAAATCGATGGCCCTTTTACAAAAGCCCGTAGGCTTACAAACTTTGTTGTCCAAACCTCACCTCTAAACACACTATTTTTCCAGATCTATTTTGCTTTTGAAGCTTATTAATTTATACAAATTGAATTGAACCAATTCAGGTTCAAATCCCTTCAATAGCTCAACAAAGTCCTCAAATATCTCAACACCCCTAAACTCTAGATTTTTATCCCTAAAATCTTGAAACTAAATCTAACTTAGGCTTATAATTAATTCTTAAATATCTCAAGTCTAATTTCTCTCATGTTTTCCAATTATTTGGAAACATTTACAAATCCTCACATATAATTAATTAAAAATATAATTTAATCACTCAAAAATCTCATTAATATTTACATAAAATTAATATTTTCTCAAAAACAATGAGACCCCTTAGTTTAAATAAAATACAAGGTATTTTCAGGAGCTAATGCTCTTGCATCGAAATGCTCAACCTTAGCGATGAATTTGGATTCTTCCACACAAATGTGGTGTAGTCTTTTCTGCATGTTCAACCCGGAGGCCGAGACTTGGATTTTACAATATACGATATAAGCAACTTGCTCCTAGAATTCTTCTATCAATAGGATGACTGTTTCTCCAATATAGGGAATCCCATGGGAACAAGGATCAAATAAACACCTTTCATGCTTTTCGGATCTAACGGTTCTTTAACGGATGGGAGGAACCTCGAAATGGTGTTCAACGATTAAGATGAAGAAGTCCATATGCTTCCTTAAATTCGGCGATCACAGCCAGGTAGTACCCTATATAAATGGCGGATGAACTCTACCGACTAAATCATCTTGATCTATTTTCAACTTTAGAAATTTATTTTACTTGTTTATGAAAGCCCTCAAACCTTGAATTTTTCTATATAAATTCTTCTCAAAGACCTTTAGGATATGGGCCTTCTCTTCTCCCAAATGCTCATCATTTGAGAAATCCTAAGAGCTTTCGTGGCCAATGTGTCGAGAACACTAAATTTTTGAGTGGAAGATGATGAAAGCAAGCTTGCAAATAATGCCCGTGAATTTTCGCTGAAAAACTCGGTGAGAGAAGGAGCCATTATCATTTCTAGAGAGTGAGAAAATCAGAAAAGACTACCATCAGCTCCAGAGTTCCATTGTGAATTTAATGAGTTATTTGATCATTTGGGTTTATTTGAAAAGAATCCAACTTTTGTGACCATAAGACCATTTTATGAAGGTGTCATCCACAAATTGTTTCCAAATCCTAGGCTTAAAAGGAGCGAGGAAAGTGAGGCACCGGTTCGGAGTCTTCCATAAAAATGTTATGACGACCACGGGGGGAGCGGAGAACCCATGGCAACACCTTCTTTTCCATGAAATTCACATTCAAAAATAAAAAAGGTAGAGGTAGGCAAATCTCTGCCGGTTTGCGGTGTCGGGGTCGGTGATGGGATTGATCACTTCCTTAGCCTCATTAATGGGGACATTGGTATAAGAGTGAGACAACATCAAAGCCTGACAAGATTAAGAAAAGGTCTCGTGCCCGAATAGGGATGATGGGTGGAAAATTAGTAGTTCTTGGATCTCATCTCTCTTGCTCATATTAGGGTTCTTTTTTCCTCTTCCATGGTGTTATCCTCTAATTTTTCCTTTTTTTTGGGTTTATTCTCTCTCTCTCTCTCTCTCTCTCTCTCTCTCTCTCTCTCTCTGTATATATATATATATATATATATATATATATATAATTTTATTAATTAATTATTTTTAATTGGTTTTGATTGTTGCATATCTACGTATTATATATACGTGTAATATGATCATCTCTATTTTCATTCTCTTGATGATGAACTACATTTAGTAGTTCAAAATGCGTTGGATCTATGATTTTTTATGTAATTTTTCAAAATATTTATTAATGATATTTTCAACCTATAGAAATTTTGTTTTATGGCGAATTTTCAACAGATATTTGCATACGGCACCATTATGAGGATATCATTTCTATCACGGCGGAGTTCGTCGTTTGTAACGAGTTAGCATTAAAAGGTTTCTACCAAGGTATTCATTTTCCAAGTCATGTGGAAGGGGGAAATGTACATTGCATGTTTATTAATTGAATAATTGCAAGTCTAGTTGTTTACGTGGAAAAATGCATTAAGTACTAATTCATTTCCGAAATTGTAATAACCTCTTTATTCATATTTTGTAAATGAATAACTCGGTGCCAAGTCCAGTGGGCCCAAAATTAGATGGAAATTGCATGAATATTTTAACGATAAATAACCATATAAAACTTAGATATCGCTAATAACTTCCATAAGTTTGTGATTTTGTATGTAGTAGATTTATAATTTCACCAAATAAAGTAGAAGAATTCATGTGAAATTTGATACAAAAAGTAGATGTATATACGAGTAGTTTTTAAACTAATGTCCCATGCCAAAATCTTGACACATTTATCTGTATATTCAATTTCTTTAACGATCTAGGCCATGTGATCATCGACAAAAAAAATACCTTTGTTAAACATGTTTTTTTAGAAAAAAGCATTTTAAAGGATATATGATTTATGAGAGGAGCCTACCTTAGTGAGTTTCAAACAATTGGTCGATACAATTCTATTGCGAGACTCAAGGAATTATTAGACTAACTTCTTGTAGAAAATCCATGTGGATTCAAAGCGATATTGTAATATTCCAAAACAAAATACTTGAATATACTCTACAAGTTACGAAACCAATTACAATCGAAAAATCACATGAACGAGAGCAGAAAGAATTCAATTTCACAATGCAAAGATTTATTTTGGGAAAACCTTAACTAAAAAAACTTGTTATATGTATATTTCACAAGCTAAAGAATATGAGAACAATACAATGCTTCTCTCGGGTTTTCGGAAGCTCTCTGCACTATCTTTTATTGTAGATTTCTAGCGCGCTTGGTTCAATACTTAACCAAATTCTTGGCTTCAAGAATCCTGTTCCTTCTTGTGATTTCTGGGAAATTATGCCCCTATTAACAACAAAAATCCACGATAATGATTACGTAATACATCAAGGCTCTTCCTCGCTCCATGCACCATACGGCACGCTTTATAATTATACAAATGATAGTACACTTCTCTTTAACTCCAATCTCAACTAATATCTATCGGGCTTGACATGCATAAGTTATTTATGAGTGAATTATCGGTTATGTGATTGATCATTGAATTTGAATTAAATTTAATTTAATTCACTTGAACTCTCACTTGTTCCTTGATTAGTTAGAACTAGTTAAATTTATTTTAACTCAAATTAATTAAGTTAGCAATAATTACATGCAATAAGTGTACCTTGGCCCCCAAAATTTAGGGAACACTCTACATGCTTCCCATTAGGCTCTCAACTCAAATCAAATGAACTAACTTTGCCTTCCTCACTTAGTTAAATTTTTTGCGTGTTGTCATGTGATGTGGAATTACCGATTTACGTCTAATTTAATTAAGGGAAAATTAAATTAGAAGCCCCTTTTTGTTTCCATTTCCAGCACTCTCTCTCACGCAAGAAAGGGATTTTCCGTCTCGATGTTGCGAACGATTAATGAAGATGCCGTGATGTGCTCTTCTGTTGGATGGACTCCCTGCCCAATACGCATCTGTAAAGCTTGAATGTGATGCCTTGAAGCTTCACTCCCTCTATATGCTTGTACCCGAATACCAGGCGAGCGATGCCTGCGAGGTATCTCGACACATTTTCCTTCCTTCCAATAGAGGCTTGATAGGCTTAGTAGATTGACTAAGTTGGTTAATAGGATAACACATGCGGTTGTGTGTTCACCAAGTGTTAGGTCTCTATAGTTTGCAAGATTGGTAAGAAAAAATGCGCAAGCAGACATCAAAACCACTTTGGAATCCTGGGATCTGGCCACTCTTTGGATTCGAGAGAGGGTCTCTACATATAAGTGTTTTCAAAGATATTTCTTTAAGGCTTATGATATGATATTAGGCTAGTTATGAAGTGCAAGGGTTTATTTTGGTTTTTGGTTGGGTAGAATATCATCAAAATAGAAGGAAATCTTTTTGAGGGGTAAAGGTGTGAGTAGGTTGAAAGAATGGTTCGGTCCCGATAGGATAGGTAGGAAAATAGTATCAATCCATTGGGCTATGGAGTCACAAGGGGGATTTAATTGCACACCAAGTCTCAAGATTGGTCTATGGGGCAAGTTATCTATGTCAAAAGATCTCTTTAAGTTGATTTATGGTATGGAACATTAAAATGTAGTGAAAGAAGCAAACATATAAGAAAAACAAAGAATAGCTTAAGATCGAAGTCGGAACTTTGAATGTGCTTTGCATTCGGCATATTCCTAAAAGCATTTAAGATAAACAAAGAATATATTAAGATCAAGTAAGGACTTTTAACCTAGCTTTGCTTCAACATATTCAAAGGGAAAACATTCGAGATGAACATAAAAAGTAGCCTAAGATCAGGTAAGGACTTTGAACCTATCTTGATTTTTGGCATACTCTTAAGGGAGCTTTCCAAAGCAAGCTGTTGAAGATAAACCAGAGGACGGGGCTAGCCATAGACTTCCCTAGTTCAACTTTACTAGCAGGATTATCAAGAACATTCAAGAACAAAATCTCAAGTTTTACTCGGCAAGGCATGGGCTCACCAACATTCTTGTTGATTACACTCTAAGCATTATCCTCAAATACACGGTGCTTGAGGAAAACATAAAGATAAAGATTTATCGTTGATATTTAGGAGTTCTTGACGGTAAATCCTAATCTATATTTTTGTTTCTTTATGGGAAAGTGGACAATATGGAAAAATGAGAAAAATGACGATTAAAGTAAGAGAAAAACATCACCATTGACATAAACTAGGATCATAAATCGGCTTGTGTATTTGATGTTCAAACCGATTCAGTCTTCAAGTCAATGGGTCTTTGATAGCTTCAAACTTCTCATCTCGGCCCTATCTTTCGTGGTCTAAAACATAGTTTCGGCGGCCCTCAAAGCCATTTACATTCGGTGATATTCAACCAAAAATAATAATGAACTCCTCATATGATATTTATAGGTATTTTTAGGAGAATTGGAGTAAGAAGGAGGTCTATTTTTTAATTAACAGGTAAATGCTCCTCGACCTTTGGGGAGGCCAAATGGAGAAGTTTTAAGATACTAACTCCACGTTTAATCAATTTTACATTAAATTTTATCTACCTCAATCACTTATGTTGACTTTGGAGGCTTTTGGTAGAGTTGTGATTAATTACGAAGAGTTTGTCTTTGGCAAATATCTCTAAGCGTGCATTCAATTTGTATTCTTTTGAGGAAAATGAACTTGTAGGTGGCATCTACGATCTTTGGAGGAGTGATTGCTTTGATGATTTGGCATTTAAAGCCTTCCTTACGCTTTGATCTATCATAATTTATCACTTTTAAACCATTTTGATTAGGCCTTGATATTGCTTTTGGGCCTTTATAATCATCTTCGGAGCCTTAAACCATTTCTCTATTTGCATTCACCTTTAAATCATGTTTTAACTATGTGTAGGATGAAACCTTTAATCCTTCAATCTTATGTATTAACCCTTTCAAATTTACTTATTCAGCGACTCTCCCTTTGTCCTCTACATTAACCTTTAAATCATTGGTTAATTCTTTAATCTACGGGATTTTTACTTTAACCTTTATCTTCAAGCTTCACGCGTCTTTTTCCCTTTTCTTTGTGTACGAGTGGCTTTAGTATGTAGAGGGTTTCACTTGAAATTCCAAATGGCTATGATCCATTGCTTGTGTTGTGGAATTCATCCCTTCGGCCTTTCAGTTTGTTTTGGGCCATGAGGATCGTCACCTCGGCCCTATCCCTTTGCGGGTGTGGGATGGCTTTAAGCCACGAGAACCACCATGAGACCTACACATAACAACAAATTATCCAAGAAATCCTATAAATTTGGGTTTAAACTACTTTGGGGGCTCTATGAAGGCGGAAGATCATATGCGGAGGGGAGAAGCGAGATGTGCGGGGGCGGAGGAGGAAAAATCATACGAGAGGAGGTTTTTGGAGAAAACCTATGGAAACGGGGTTTTTAAAAGTGAATTTGGCGCGAAATATGGGTGGTGGTTTACGGAAACGCGGTCGGCGGTTTTTCACGCGGCTTTCGGAGTGGTAAACGGTTTTCCGGAAGAAACATGATTCGATCAAAAGGGGACGTGCGGATTTTACGAAACCGGTAGTCTCGAAGTGATTTTGGATCGTTAAACCCCGGCGGCAAAAGTTATGTGAAACACAATGTTGATAGTTGGATGAGAGAACTTAAATCCGTGGTGGGGAGGAAAGGCGTGATGGGAAAGGTGCATGGGTGAGGGTTTAAGTGGGAGGTAGGTGGCGATAAATGATTGGGTGCGGTGGGCAGGTAATGGCGGGTAGGCCACGGCGGGGTTGGATGTCGAATTTCACGGATCGGCGGCGGGGTTTATTATAGGGGCGAAAGGATATCAATAAGTCGGGGAAAAAAGGGGAAAAAGAGGGAAGCATGGTGGTTGTTGATGTTTAAAGATCAATGGTGGGGATGGGTTCGTGGAGTGATAAGGCGGGGGAAAATATATAAAGGGACGGGGCTTTAAGAATAAGGAAGGGTAGGGTCCAATGGAGGGATAAGGTGACTGAGGTGGAGAAAAAGGGGCTAGAGCGAAGAATTTGGCCCATTGTTAGGTCACGGGGCTTAGTCATAAGGCGAGAAGGATTGGAGGGCTGAAGCCGGAGGGCTTAAGACCTGTTTTAATTAAAGAAGTGGAGCAAAGTTTTTAGTGAGTTTTTTAGTGTTGGAGTAGAGTGGAAATAGGGTTTTCCATGGTTTAAAAGGAGTTTTAGACGGTTTTAAAGGAAATGAAGGAGTGAAGAGAAGGAAAAAAGAGATTTTTCGAGGAGGGAAATGGAGGATGAATAAAAGGGTAAAATAAGTGATATAGGCATTTTATGAAGATGAAATGGGTGGAAATGAAATGATAGAAAATGGAACCTTTAGGAAATAGTTCTTTCTTCGGGAGCAACGGGATTTTGGAGGCTTTGAAGTGAAAATATCGGGGAAATGGAATTTTTGGACAAGGGACATAAAAAGGTTGCGAAGTCACAAATTTTGTAGGAAATTTGTTTCTTGAAGACTAAATACTTGTTTTAGCCATCATTCTTTGAGACAAAATTTATTAATGGCTAACAGTGGCTCCACTTGGGGATGGCGGCTCCTTGGAGATGTCAAGAACTTCAAAAAGTGATCTCTGGGATGTAGACTTGTGCCATATCCATTGACAAAATTCTTCTCGATCATGCTATTTTAGAAAAGATGATCAATATTTCATATCAATGAAACAAATTTCTCCCAAACATTCTACCTACACGACCTACTTTCCTAACATTGTTACTTCATAAGGTGCACTTGGACTTGCAAAAAATTTTCATCAACATTTTATTTTTTTATTGAAAGCGAGGAAACTAATCTAAATCTACCCTTATTTCTTCCATGAGTTCAGATTAAGCAGTTGAACTCGTTAATTCTCCCCACCTAAGCTACTATATGCCGAGGATTAAACTATACGGATTCTATTCTCTATTCTCTAAAGCGAAATTTAAACACGATCAAATTAGGATTCGTATGTTGTGTAACCAACTCTAAAGAGAGAAGAAAAGAGATATTCACGCCTTAGAAATGAGCCACTTCGAGGGGACGGCCTCGATACATTACATGAATGAACAATTCTTCGATGATGCAAATAGACAAACCTCCTTACATGTATAGAGGTCTGGTAGAAGATATAATATAATCCCCCAGTGGGGGCGCAATGTAATCCTAGCCGACCTAACAATAATAATGTAAGGCACGATAATAACAATATGGGGGTTACGGGGGTACAATAATAACGATAAGGGGGGCTACACTAACATAATAAGGGGCTACTTATTAATATAGGGACTTAACATGCCCCTCTCCTTGAACAAGTGTTGTCCTCAACGCCCGATTATTTCTTGATGCTTCGTATGGTCTCTTCCTCCCATGTGAAATCTTCTACAAGAAAGTTCTTGACTTGTAGAGATACTAGAAATTGATCGTACTTTTCGAGTTCTTGTTTCTACTGTTGCTTCATAACTTCTTTCGATGTGATGTTGATCTTCTGTTGTTTCATTAGATTCTTGCATCAAAGTTGGGTTATCCTTTGAGAGTTGGAGAACTTGTTGTTGATGTTCGATGTGATCTTCCATAATTTATCATCCATATTTGCTATTATTTGATCCCTTGAAACCATCCAACTTAGCCTCCATTTCTTCTTTTTTAAACCATCTATTTCATCTTCAATTTCTCTTCGTAAGATTGAAACTTATTTGCACTTGGTACCATAATTTTGATATCTCACTCTTATGATACTTCCTCTTCATGGGTCATAGTATAGCTTTTCCAAAGGCTTAATGGGTGTTGAATTCTTTTAGTGGCCCATTTTATAATCCAACATCTTGATATGTATTCTACAATATGCCTTGATCAATTCAACTTGATTCTTAAGCAAGACTTATGCGGTCGGAAAAAATTACACACCTTTTACTTTCTTTAAGGAGCTCGATATTGAAATTGAATTATCTCTGTAATTAAAAATCTTAGATATCTCAAATTTAGTCTGTGGTAGCCCTGCGAAGCTTTTTCAAATGCCACGGAGTCGACACGATTTGGATTCTCCAAGACAAATTTGTGTCCAATCTCCCACAATGACCTAATTTTGAATTTGGTTCGGTAGAGCGAACTTGTACGACTTTCCACGTGTCAGCATTTTTGTTCTTTGTCTCTGAAATTGATAGCCAAGAAACTACGAGTAGTGCGATTGCGACCACTTTTGACGGCACTCCAATCCGATCTCCCGAGAGAGAGAGTTATTGAAATTTTCCCACGATCACCTCTTTGAGATGCGAATTACGGAACTGAAAAAACACTACATTCACGGATCATGTCTCGAAAATATTGCGAACCAAGCTCACGCAGAAATTTTTGGCCGAATTTTTCTCGAGTTTCGGCTTGCTGTCACAATTTCAGGATTAGAACCTTCGTAGAAAATTGTTTATAGCGAAAATTCCCGCGATGACTGTTATTTAGGGCTTGAAAAAATACCTAACTTCCACGGATGATGTCTCCGCAAATATTGCGAACAAGATCTGAAATTTTTAGACAATCTTCCTCACGGATTTCGGCTTCGCATCCTAAAAATTTCGACACGAGCTTCGTAGAAAACAAGTTATGGCGAAAATGCGATGACTTTGTTTGAATAGTGACCCTAGAATCTGAAACACGATACCAAATGTTGTGTAACCCGGCTCTAAAGAGAAGAGATATTCACGCCTTAGAAATGAGCCACTTCGAGGGGGCAACCTCGATACATTACATGAATGAACAATTCTTCGATGATACAAATGAACAAAACCTCCTTCTATATATAGGAGTCCATGAACCATAATATAATCCTAGTGGGGCCTTGATGTAATCCTAGCTGAGCCTAACAATAATAATGTAAGGGCACAATAATAACAATATGGGGGTTACGGGGGTACAATAATAACAATAGGGGGGCTACACTAACATAATAAGGGGCTACACTATTAATATGGGGACTTAACGGACATGCGATTTTTCAATGATGTACATAGTTATATGCTCTGAAAGTACCACATAGACTTTATTTGTAAGAAATTTAAAACAAAGCTGTGAAGGCTTAATATCCGAAAAACCAAGCAACCTTCAATTTTCCTTTCAACTACGGTTTTGATCTTTTAGAGCTATTTTTTTCTATTCTTTCTTGGTTCATATTTTAAGCATGTTTGAACCATTATTTTCTTTTTTAGCTCGAGATTTTGGTCGATTAGAGCCATTTCTTTTTATCTAATCTAATCTATTGACAAGCCAAGATTACATAATTTGGAAAATCTGATTCACTAACCTATCATTAGTAAATTGAAATCTATATAGTCATGATTAGGTTCTATGACTAAATAGTAGTGCTCTCTTTTTAATAGTGAAATTTAAGCTTGCACACTTTCGGGCCGTTATTTTTTGGTATGGAAATTTGTCACCTTTCTTCTTTTATTCTGCTCTCTTTTTCTCTTTTGTATTTTTTTTGTATTTCTCTTTTCAGTCAAAGGATGTTTTGCTTGTTGTTTATTTATTGTATTGTACCTTCGTTGTGATGTTATATACAATGAGCAAAAGCTACGGAAACTAAAATATTAGGCCAACAGTAATGTTTCAGGCATCCTTCCATTGACGGGACCTCCAAAAACTGAACGACTCCGTCCAACTCTTGTAAAAGAATCCATTGTTTCCAACGGTAGATTGAATAAGATGAGGTCTTTCATAAATTATCAAACTTTCCATGTTTTCCATATCTTCTCTCCGCTGGTCCCCATTTTAAAACTTTATCACCAATTTTAAAATCACTTGACTTGAATTCTTTTGTCAAAACGGCTTCTTGATGTTTTCTTGTAGGTGTTGTGCTGCGATGTATACTTCCTCTGGTTTGTTGTAGGTGTATATTTTGGTTTATTCTTCTTGTCATATCATCATCTTGATTTCATGCTTCTTGGATCGGCTTTATAGTGACACTCCTAGCTAGTTGGAAATATTGCATTAGTTCCATAAACTAGTTGATAAGGAGACATCCCAATTGAATTTTTGACTATCAATCTATCTTCATAATCTAGCTTACTATGCCATGACTTCTTATTATCTTCCAACAACTTCTTGATAATGTTTACCAAACTTTTATTTGATGATTCTTCCAACCCATTACCTTGGGGTAATAAGCTATAGAATGACTCGATATAATCGATATTTATGACGGAATTCCACCATATTTTTAGATCCAAATGCAACGGCATTTTCGGTTATGATCTTCCAGAGACGGCCAAATCTAGGTATATGGTTTTCAAGGAATGAAATGATGATTGAATGCGTAGCATTCTTGGATAAATGGCCTCTATCCACACGGTAAAATAGTCTATTTCTATGAGAATCCATTTATGTTCGGCCAGATGATGCGGGATGGATTTCTCCAGTGAATTCTAGACCTTGCTGAAAGGAGCTTCAACGGTGATTGGTTGCGAGTAGGAAGCAATTTTCTTTTCCTTCAAAAATTTGGCATTTGTGACGGGCGAGTATCCATTTTGTGGACATCTTGAAAGAGGGTGGGCCGGTAATAACCGAGATTTGAGGATTTTTTAGTAGTTGACTTCCGATGAGGTGGCCTCCACATTCTCCTTCACTGAAACTCATGTAGATGTATCATCATTCTCAAGAAAAAATTTAAGAAATAATCTCGCATTTTTACAATATAAACATCTACTGAAATGCGAGTAGTTTATATCTTTGACTTTAAGAATCTTGCCTTTGTTTTAGAAAAACTGGGAGGGACATTTAGATTGAGAAAAACATAAAAAATATCGGCATACCAAAGATGAATTCGAGAAAATGATCTTCAATAATTAGGTTGTCAAATCCTCTTGTTCATCTAATGCATTAAACATGTTTATATCAAGAGCTTGAAAGTTGGATTCAGCCATAAGTCTTACTATTCCCTTGACCTTTTATGAGCTTAGTGGGTTTTATTTTAAGTCATATTCTAAAATTACGGCAATCCACTTTCTCTTTTGCCATCTGAATCTTGGATTAATATGTCTTTTCTAGCTAAGACAAGAACATAAATGTTTATAATGTGGGAATGTAAAATTTAAACTATGAAGTATTTTAAGGCTTTGACTAAGGCAACGACCTCTTTTCCATTATATTGTACTTCAAAGGTGAATCTCTTAATGCTTTTTGCTAAAAATGCAATTGGCTACTCTTGCCCATTCAAGTTTTTTTGTAATAAGACAACGGCTACGTATTGTTCGATGAAAATGAAAAAAAATGAAGAAATCCTTTTGTAAATCGAGGCTAATGAGCCTTTGGTGTTTTAGTAGAGCTTCCTTTACTAGCTCAAATGATTTCTTTGCTTCTAGAAGTTCCATTTAACTCCTTCTTCTCTTTTAAGCATGTTTGTCGGTTTCTAAGGTTGACTATATTGGGTATGAACCTTCTCAAGAAATTAATATTTCCAATGAAAGATTGAAGTTACTTGATGTTTCTAGGATGGTTGATTTGCAATACCATCAATCCTCTTTGGATCTATCCTTATTCCCTCCTTTGATATGATATGCCAAAGTTTAACTTCTTGGGGATAACAATGTTTTCTTTGGATTTAAGGATAATCCATATTTTCTACATTTTCAAAGACTTTTCTCAAGTGTATTAGGGTGTTCTTCATATGTTTTAGAATAAACGAGTTATATCATCAAAGATAAATCACTATGAAGTAACCTATTTCTTACGAGAATACAAATATATAGCTCTACGAAATGTAGCTGACATTCAGGCATTTTAAAAAATACATGAAAGTACCCCAAGGTGTAGTAAAGGATATTTTTATTTGATCTACGGATGTACCAAAATATGATTATAACACGAGAAGCCATATAGCAAAGAAATTCTTCTAAGAACCAACTATCTTTTGTAAGATATCATCCATTTTGGGTAAGGGATAATTGTGTTTTAATGAGGCTTTGTTTAAGTTTTGAAAGAGATTAATGCAAAGCCTTATTTCTCCCCGAAGATTAGACACACCCACTACGAGTATCTAATAGGTACTATAATTCCAACATCATACATTTTTCTAATTTCTTTCTCTACCGAGGTAATTGAACGGGGTTAATTTTGCGCAATTTTTGTTTTTAAAAGGTTTATGGTTGTCTTTGAGGGGGTACCTTATGTTTGGATTATTTTTGTATCATATGACTTCAAATCTTCATAACTCCATGCAAATACATCGCGGAAAATTCTCTAAAAATATCGATGTATTTCGAGTTTAGTGTGGTGGCAATGTCTTGGATAATTTGATCATTTGAATTTTGTTCCTTTGCTAGGTTCCCATTCTTCCACTTGATTCAAGAGGTTCTAGTTTTGGATTTTTGGCGGCATCATTCAAGTCAAAGAATAATTCTTCCAATGGGACAGTCCTTTTGGAAAGAAATTTGTGATCTTTAAATTGTCATTTCTAAGTCTTCTTTTTCTAAATTTGTGCTATTTTTGTTGTAAGCTTGGCTTCATGGGTTAGCAGTTTATTTCAGCAATTTTAAAGAGATTTTTCTTTTGGAAAAGTGGATTTCCTTTAGTAGGATAGTCTTGTTCATAATGGATACGAGTTTGGTATTTCAAATTCATTTTTGGACTTTGGGAAGTCTTCTGATTTGTTTATCTCCACCAAAAACTTTCTAGTATTTTCATTATCCAAGACGGTTGGTCTAAATTTTACTTGGGTGGTGCATTGCGTGGTTTCATAAGGTGTTAGACAAATTCTAGCGTGAGTTAATCCATTAGCCATAATTTTGGTTCTTGGGACGAAAGGTAAGTTTTAATTCATCGAAAACGTTTTTAACAAGTCCATGGCATCATCTCTTTTGTAGGATCTAATTCTAGAATGTTTAGCGAGTGTATTCCCCATTTACTTGTCTAATTATCAATTATGAATCCCCATGGTGTTATTCTTTTGGCCCCCGATTTCTTTAATAAATGAGGCCTAAAAGGAGAGCTTCATACTCTACTATATTGTTTGTACATTAGAAGTTTAATGCATAAGAATGCCCCTCGGCATGACTTTTTTAGTGGTATGTAACCATGTAAGTAACTCTGCCATTTTAGAGTAAGACCCTTGAAACTCATGCTCGAAAGAGGAATTTGTTTTTCATATTTTTCATTTACTTCATTGTTGTCCTCTTTGTCTTGTTCATCGTTATGTTACATAAAGGGCACTTTATGTTTTTGTGGTTTGTTCCTCAATATTTTCGGTGTTTTGAGGATTTGTTCTTACGATATCCATGATCTGCACTATTTTTATGTTGTTTTGGACCTCAAGACTTGTGATCTGTTTGCAATAATTTTACGAATTAGAAAGAATTGTCTTTTAATTTTCTCCTCGTTTTCCTCTTCATCATACTTATGTTTGGATGTGGTGGGAACACTAGATTGGGTGATTTTTCATTGAATAACTCTTGCTCATTATGAATCTCATTATTGTAAAGAATGAATGAGTCAAGCTTAGTGTGTATGGAATACGAGAGGAGAGATTTTAGTCTTTCTTGGTTACTCACCATGTATTTCATATGTGTTTGCTATAGAGTCTTCTAGGTTGACTAAAGATAGGGATGGTGGCATAAGTCATATCCATCTACATAGTGCCTTGTAACTTAGCACCCCATGATCTTGAAAGAAGCATTCCATATTTGGGGGGTATATCATCCACTAAAATGTCCATCACTAAGCTTTGGCTAGGATTTGAGCTAAGTTAACAAATAGATCTTTTATGAGGCCTAGGCATCTTAATCTGCTTGAATCAAAGGAATATAAATCTTTATAAGGTCTAGTTACCTCAAGGCCCTGGATTATTTCATGATTACTTTAGGTATGAAATTATGTGATGCCCTTGAATCAAGCATGGCATTATGAAAAATGTTAGCATGGATGTTCAAGCTTGATGTAGAATGGAGGTAGTTCCTTCTTGAAATTTTTCCTTCAATATTAGGACCAAACGAAGTTACACGGTATATCATCATTTAAGTTAATAGTATCATGAATTTATTAAATGATTTTAAAGATTTCAAAACGACATCTATATAAATTTTGAGTGACCAACTTCTTGAGTGGGACAAAGATTTTAATTTTGGCAATTTCACTCTCTAAGCTAAAGGGAATACGATATTTCAAAAAGTTTGATTCAACCTTCTTAGTCACTAATTCATCGGCAAAATCGACTTGCTGATTTCTACTATTTACAACAATTAAAATGGTTTTTTTAGGAACATTAGCTGGGGAAATTATAGTCTTCCCACTGAGGTCACCACTATGTTTTTCACTAATTTGGGTGTTTTTCCCTTGTTTAGATCAAAACTTTCAACCTTTGCTTTATGATTTTAAATTGTCTTTTTAGAAGTATTTTCGGGGTTGTTTTAAAGGGGGAAAAAAGGGAATTTTAAGAGGTTTTTCTTCTTAGGAGTTTCTTGATTCCTTTTAATTCTTAGGTCATATTGTTTAGGTGATCTATGATGGCATTTTCAAAGTCTAGTTCATAGTATTAATTTTCTTCTTTTCTATCATCATAGGGTGTATATAGACCTTGTTTTATTTCATAAATGAAATCGAGTCCTCATTTCTTACTCCCAACATGTTCATGTGCTCATCCTCTGTTTTTTCATTTGTTTCTTCATCCTCATTAACATAATTTTCTTGGAAAGGAGTATGGTGTTGATCAACATCTCTTCGTACGATTACGAGGTTGATTTCTCCTAAAGTTCGATTTTGGTTTGGGATTGATTTATGTCTTGAGGAAATTTAATTTATTTTCTCTAGATTGAGCTCTCATATATGCTCATTCTTTCCATCATCTTCTCCATCATCCTTTCCGGTTTGATTCGGATGTGGAAGGTGCGGCTTCATCCCTATATGATACCCTCTTCTCGGTCCTCATTCTGTTTGTCTTGTACGTTAGATTTGTTTCCACCTTTAGATCTCCCTTCTGCATGCCCTTTAAAGTTAAGGGATCCCTTTCTCTTAGGCGATAGGCCATTTCAAGATCAAATCCTTCAAGGAATTTGAGTGAGCCTTGTGGAGGTTTCAAATCTAGGGGTAGTGCATTATAAATGCTATTAAATCTTGTGCAATAATCTTGCACACTTTCCCCGATGTTCCTCTTGAGGGTGTTATAATTTGAAATTATTTGGAGAGGGTTCTTCCTAACTTGCCATTTGTTTATGAATCTGATGGAAAGCTTGGAGATCACTAATCTTGTAAGGGTTTAAGCCTTTGAACCATTTTCTTGCTTCTCATACAAATTTGAGTGAATAATACGAGTTTAATGGTTTCATCATCTGTCTCATTTATATCAAAATAGTCATTCATCTTGTCCACATGTATTTTGAGTAGTGATGGAACCACTAGCATCATATAATGGGATCTTGGAATGATAGTCTATGGAAAATTGGCTAAAGGTAAAGGAAGGACTAGAGGAGCATACCATCTTTGCCATGATAGGAGGTTGTGGAAAAGAGCTAGGTTAACAAATGGAGGGTTTATGAAAGGAGGAGGAGGATGGAATGGAGTGGTCTCAAAGTGGGTTTATGGGTAACACGGGTACTTAGACCCGACGAGGCGGCCAGGCAGATCTAGGATGAGAAGAACCAAATTTATGAATGAAATGAAGGTCATGTGGAGTGGTTTTCTCTACTATCGGTATGTCCACCACTATGTTGGGCGAGTGTGAAGGCTTGAATTATATCTGATCCTTGTATCACTAAGTGACTTAGTTACGGATGGGATTCTTAAGTCAACTTGTGAATCTTGTAAGAAGTGAGAGATTTTTAGGAACGAATTAGCTCTATAGGTGGTACGAAAACGAGTTGAAGTCTTGGATTTAAGAGATTTCCTAAGGATGCTTTTTGGATTATCAACTATCTCGGGAGGATTTGGGTCTGGAAAGGCTCTCTCGTATAAACTCTTCTAGAAGCCATGTCAGGGTGTTTTAGACCAAATGATGTGAGATTTCAGCCAAGTATGACGGTATTTTAAAGGCTAACTAATCTTTCTCAAGAAAACTTAATCACTCAAAGTATTGTTAAGCTGGATTTTAATGATAAAAAGGATAAAGGTTTCCTAGTGGAGTCTTAGGAAAAACCGGTAAATTCGACGGGGGCCTGCGAATACCAATGGAGTCGCCGGTGAAGGATTTTTACTTATTTTCAAGGTTTGGTTGTTGTTCACCATCAAAAATCAATAATAACTAGTCTTGGTGACCTTGTTTCATTTAGAAATAGGGGTTAGTTGAGTTGTGAAGTTATACGTACTCAATAATCTCCTCGGTACGATCACCACTCTATTAGGTCTCTGTAGTTTGCAATATTGGCAAGAAAAAACGGCGTAGAGCCAACATCAAAACCACTTTGGAATCCTAGGATCTGGCCTCCTGGATTCGAAGAGGGATCTCTCTATATAATTGTTTTCAAGATATTTCTTTAAGGCTTATGATATGATATTAGGCTAGTTATGAAGTCTGAGGGTTTATTTTGGTTTTGGTTGGGTAGGAATATCATCAAAATGAAGGAAGTCTTTTGAGGGGTAAAGTCAATGAGTAGGTTGAAATAATGGTTCGGTGATAGGATAGGTAGGAAATAATATCAATCCATAGGGCTATGGAGTCACGAAAGGATTTAATTTCACGGCAAGTTTCAAGAGTGGTCTATAGGGCAAGTCATCTATGTCAAAATATCTCTTTAAATTGATTTATGGTATGGAACATTAAAGTGTAATGAAAGAAGAAAAACACTAAGAAAAACAAAGAATAACTTAAGATCAAGTAAGGACTTTTAGCAGAACTGCTTTCAACATAATCAAAGGAAAACAAAGAATAGCTTAAGATCAAGTAAGAACTTTGAATCTAACTGATTCAACATATTCCTAAAGAAAACATCTAAGGTAAAGAAAGAATTGATTAAAGATCAAGTAGGACTTTTAACCTAGCTGCTTTCAACATATTGAGGAAAAACATTCAATATGAACATAAAAAGTAACTTTAAGATCAGGTAAGGACTTTGAACTTATCACATTTTGGCATACTCTTAAGGAAATTTTCAAGCAAGCTTGTTGAAGATAAACTAGAGGACGGGCTAACCATAGACTTCCTTTTAGTTAAAATTTACGTAGCGAGACTTTTGAAACATTCAAGAACGAATCATTTTTTACTCGGCATGGCATGGGCTCACCAACATTCCTTGTCGATTACACTCTAATGAATTATCCTCAAATACACAATTAGCGAGAAAACATAAAGATAAAGATTTATCGATGAGATTTAGAATTATGACGGTGTCCTAATCTATATTTGTCGTTCTTTATCGAGAGACGAGTGGAAAATATGGAAAACATGAAAAAAATGATGATTACGATGAGAAAAACATCACCATTGACATAAAATGGGATCTCATAAGTCGGCTTGTGTATTTGATGTTCAAACCCGATTCTGATATTCAAGTCGAGTGGGTCTTTTACGGCTTCAGAGCTTCTCATCTCATTATCTTTCTTCAATTACAAAACGGGCTTGACAACCTCAAAGCCTATTTACATTCAATGAGTATTCAACCAACAATAATAATGAACTCCTCATATGATATTTATAGGTATTTTGTGGTCGAGTATGCGTAGGTCTATTTGTTTAATTAACACGAGTAAATGCTTCTCGGCCTTTGGGAGGCCAAATGGAGAATTTCTCGGATGTTTTAACTCTATTTTAATCAATTTTACATTAACTTTCATCTACTTCAATCACTTTTGTTGACTTTGGAGGCTTTTGGTAGAGAATTTATTAATTAATTATGAAATTTGTCTTTGGCAAATATCTACGACTATGCATTGATTTGTATTCTTTTCGGAAAATGAAATTGTAGGTGGCATCTCGATCTTTGGAGGAGTAATTGCTTTGATGATTTGGCATTTAAAGCCTTCCTCCTGCGTCTGTCATAAAATATCACTTTTAAACCATCTTTGATTAGGCCTTGATATTTCTTTTGGGCCTTTATAATCATCTTCGGAGCCCTTAAACCATTTATGTTATACGAATTCACCTTTAAACGGTGTCTTAACCTTAAAGCGCGGATTAAACCTTTAATCCTTCAATATTATGTATTAACCCTTTTAACTTTAGTTGTTAACGGCTCTCCCTTTAATCCTCTACATTAACCTTTAAATCATTGGTTAAGTCTTTAATCTCCGGGCTTTTTTGACTTTAACCTTTATCTTCAAGCTTCTTATCTTTTTTCCTTTTTCGTATGCGGGTGGCTTTAGTACACGGAGGGTTTTCTTGAAATGCCAAATGGTCATGATCCATTTCTTGTTATGTGGAATTCATCCCTTCGGCCCGTTTGCTTTTGTTTTGGGCCATGAGATCGTCACCCTCAACCCTATCCCTTCTTGTTGTGGGATGGCTTTAAGCCACGAGAACCACCAAAGGACTTTGCACATAACATCAAATTATCAAGAAATCTTGCAAATTTTGGGTTTAGCGCCTCGGGGGCTGTTTGTGAAGGTGGAGGAGCATTTGCATGGGAGCGGGATATGTAGGTGGAGGAGGAAAAATCATGCAGAGAATTTTTGTGGAGAAAACCTGCGAAAACTAGGTTTTTAAAGTGAATTTACAGCGCGAAATATGGGGTACAGTAGTTTTGTGAAAGCGCAACGATTTTCGCGTGGCTTTCGAGGTGGTAAACGGTTTTTCCCAAAGGGAATGTGATTCAATCAAAAGGGGATGAGTGTACTTTTCAAAACCAGCGGTCTTGCGTGATTTTGGATCATTAAACCCCGGCGGAAAAATTTAGCATGCGGAACGCGATATTTGACCATTGAAGGGGCATATCCAACGGTGGGGAGAAGAGCGCGATGGGAAAGGTGCATGGGCGAGGGATTAGCGGGAGCTAGGTGGAAAGCAACGATTGGGTGTGGTGGGTTTGGGTAATTTGAGGAAGGCCTCGGTGGGGTTGGATGTCGAGAGCCATTGGTTCACGGATCGACGGCGGGGATTGATTATAGGGGTGAAAGGATATCAATAGGTCGGGGGAAATGGGGAAAAAGAGGGAAGCATGGTGGTCGTTGATCTTTAAAGATCAACGGGTGGAGGGACGGTTTGTGGAGTGATAAAGCGGGGAAAATATATAAAGGGATGAGAGCTTTAAGAATAAGGAAAGGGCGGGGAATTCGATGGAGGGATAAGGTGACTAGATGTAGAGAAAAAGGGCTAGAGTGAAGAACTTAAGCGCAGGGTCATGGGGCTTGGTCATATGTACAGGAAGGAGTTGAGGGCTAAGGTAGAGGGCTTAAAACCTTTTTCTTAATAAAAAGAGTGGAACAAGGTTTTAGTGATTTTTTTGAGTTTTTAGTGTTAAGATAGGTAAAATAGGGTTTTTAAACCAAAAAAGGGGGGGTTTTCATGGTTTAAAATGATTTTAGAAGGTTTTTTAGGGAAATTGAGAGTGAAAAGGAAAAAAGGGAATTTTAGGAGGGAAATGGATAATGAATAAAAGGGAAAATGAGTGATATAGGCATTTTATGAAGATGAAATGGGGGGAATGAAATGATGAAAATGGAACCTTTAGGAAATAGTTATTTCTTCGGGAACAAATTGAATTTTTGAGTCTTTGAAGTGAAAATATCAAGGAAATGGAATTTTTGGACAAGGGACACAAAGAGGCTAAAAGAAGTCACAAATTTACAAATTTGTTTCTTGAAGACTAAAGACTTGTTTAATATCATTCGGCGAGACAAAAATTCTGCGATGGCTAACACCCAGTACATGAGTGAAACCACAAGTTGTATGTAGAGGATAGCTTCTATACCTCTTCATACGAATTAGCATCTTCCATCTTCCAATTATATGCTAGAGGAGTTTCCATGGGTTTGTTGCTCTCCATGTGAAACTTCTTCGGAATCTCGTTTGCATACTTTCCTTAAGACACAAATAGTTCCCCATTTCTTTGCCAAATTTCCAAACCGAGGAAATAATGCAAGAGCCCCATATCCTTCATCTCTAATTCTCTTGCGAGATCCTCATTTGCAATATTTGATCAACTACTCATCACATACTATCGGAATAAAATCATATTTATATTATACTATAATCAATAATTTACCTTCAACCACAATATGTTAAATATTTGCATGTTGCTTCACTTTTGGTGAAACCCGACCTCATGAAGTAGTTGTTGATCACAGTGTACCAAGCATAGGTGCTTGTTCTAGTCCATACAATGCTTGTTTGAGTATGCACACATGCGAATCTCTATCTAAGGTCTCGAATCCTTCCATTGCTTTCGATTTACACCTATTCCTCAATTACTTTATTGAGGAAAGGTTGTCTTTACATCCATGCGGTATCTTCCATCCCATCTACGCGAAAGTGCAAGAATAGATGCGCGGCGGTACCTGGCGGGTGCAAAGGTATCATCATAATTAATTCCCTCCATCTGTGAGAACCCTTTGGCGAAAAATCTTGCATTGTGTTTCTCCACACTCCATACGCTACTTACTTCACCTTGTAGATTCCTTGGATCTACGATTGAATTTCCCTCTAGTCTTGGGACAATTACCCATGCGATGTTCTTAATAATGAAGTCACACTCCTCTACCATGGATCAACCCATACTATTTTTTGCACGCTTACTCAAATGATGATGGCTCGATCACAATGCACTCTTTGAGGACCTGCTTATGCCAATGTACCTCTTTGAGGACCTCCTCTGCATGCGTATATTGTGGGTCTTGCCACATTCTCTGAATAATTTATCCGAATTTTTTTAGTTCTTCCATGTGCTTCCTTCCATACGGATGTCTCGGCATGAGTGGAAACAACTTCCACTCTACGATCCCCTTCTTGTGGCTTCTCCACATCTTGAGGTTCTTCTTTTGGAGCTATGAGCTCCTCAATTGCATGGCTTGAAGCTCCCTCTCGAGGAAATTCACATAGACCTCTTCTTTGAATTCACATATATGCGACAACTCTCATCTTGTCGAATGGCATGTACACACATTAGATGTGAGATGTATCGGTGTACCCCACCAAACTATTCCCAACTCAGCGTTGGTTCTAGCTTTTTTCGGTGCATCTTTGGTTACATGAAAAATAGGCGATAGACAAAAATTCTAAAATGAACCACATATGGATTCTTGCAAAAATACTTCCTCCGGTGTACTCATCTCAAGAATCTGATGGGGACTTCTATTTTGCGCAAATATTTTTGTGTTGCATGCTTCGACCCCACAGGGTGCGCGGTAGGGCCTAATCATGAAACATGTCTCTCATGTTGTTCCCATGACAGTTTGCTCTTATTTTTACGCAACCCCATTCCATTGGGGGTTATGAGGTACCATTAATTCCTATCGAATTCCTTTTGAAGAAAAAAAGTATTGTATTCATTTAACAAATTATCCACTTTGTTGTCGCTCTTGATAGCGTTCATTTTTTCCCTATATATTTCTCTACAAGTGCTTTGAACTCGAGAAAATTTTGAGAAAACCTAATATTTCTTCTGCATAAATTGGGAGGCATTATCAAATTGAAGAAAGAACTGGTTTTTAGAATGCAAGTACAAGAGTAATAGTCCCCTTATATCATGCGAGAAGGAGAATGGTATACGGGGCACGTACGCGAAGAATATGACATGGATCATATGTATAAACTAACCTCCCGAGATGAAGATTCGATTAATCCTACGGTTGATGGCATGCTTTGCTCGGAGAAAGAGACATTGAATGCCTCTGCGGCTCCAACGAGGGATCGAAAATTGGCGAGAACTGGTTGGATGACGTATACATTTGCGTGTCTTAGGATGCAAAGAGCTTAGATGTATCTCCTCGAGGTAAGAGAGTTGCCTTGGCTGATGATTTTGTTAGTAATGGGGGATTTTCTTAAGAATTGATAGAAGTCGAGGAACAATGAATTTGGGTGCTTAACCTGGCCATGCGTGCGACCCTTACACAATGGTGGGAAACTTATAAGGAAACCTTTTAGGATTGAGAGGAATGTCGCAAGATGATGATCCTACGGTTTGAACCCCGGTTCACCTACGGTGGAAGCTTTCCTTGGCCAAGGAGACCCATGCGAGAACTTTTGCATATATGGAGGTGTGGTGTGAAAGGACCATGGACAAATGGGTTCACTTTATTCATTCATGCCTCGGGGACCAAACCCCCAGCACGCACGGTATTCCGTGCGAAGCTACATTAGCACACCGCCACTAGGGGCAACGGGGGACGACTTTGTGGGGATGTTCGAATTGATAGGCGGAACTACGGAATTAGACAAAGCCTGCGGACATCGAAGACTTTAGTGTTTGATGAATCACACCCTCGGACATAATATGTGGTACCCCGGATTGGGATACGTAGATCGGGGGGATATTGCTAATTATCGCAATATGTTAGTGGAGGAATGTGATGAAGACCCATGAAATATCACTATCCCGAGAATCGGAGGGTGAGTGAGAATTTTTGGACCCCCACTCTAGGTCATCAGTCGACCAAGCCTCTTAAGCTAAGGGAATTCAACATTGGAATAGAAGAGCAACCTAAGTGTTTGGTCAATTTGGTATGTCCTAAATTGCTAACATAAATTATCAACCAGGGATTCGTAGGCGACGAAGTGTGGCGCACTATATGTGCAGATAACCTATCTCTTACTTTTTGTCGTTTTTGGATTTTATGAAATTCTAAAAGACAAGTATGGTTATGGATATTGAGCAATGATGTCCTTTATAATGATTTACCAACTTGAGGCGAAGAATTTGAAACATACAATGACAAAACTTGAAAGGAAATGAAAATGTGCTCTTGAAATGAAAAGGTCTTCTTAATCTAATAAATCAAAACAGAGTGAACTAGTGAGCATGAAACCAAACTATTCTTATTCTTTGTCTAAACACGAAAACTATCTTGAAAGAAATCCAAAAGTTGCAATAAGTAAATCTAAATCAAATTACATCAATTTGTCTTACGATCCCTCATCATTAGTCCGAACATGATTTTCGGTAACCATAAACAACTTGAGTAGCGATATCTAACTTGCGAGAAAGTAAACTAATATCAAACCACACATTCATAATTCAATCCCTCACCATCGGTCAATTTGTGGCTTTCGGAAATAGCCCCGAAGATGTCATGCACAATTTAATATTTCCGACTTGCGAGAAGAAAATAATATCAAACTACACATCCATAATTCCATCCCTCACCATCGATCCCGAGATGTGGCTTTCGGAGGCAGGCGAGATGTTGCTGAGCAATTTAATATATCTAACTTGCGAGAGAAAGAAACTAATATCAAACTACACATTTCATAATACAATTCCTCACCATCGATCCAGTGGCTTTCGGAGAAGTGGCCAGAAGATGTTGATTTTAATATATCTAAATTTGCGAAAGGAAACTAATATCAAACTACACATTTCATAATACAATCCCTCACCATCGGTCTAGTGGCTTTCGGAGGTAGCTGAAAATGACATGAGCAATTTAATATATCTAAATCTAACTACTAAAGTAAATGTACGAGAGGCGAAATAAATAAAGCAATATTTAGAATTAAAACAAAAAAAACTAAGAAAAAATAAATTAACAACGGAAACAAATATTGATTCCATGTCGTGATCCAAAAGATATGCAAATGCGGTACATACATGAAAAATTATGCTAAAAGCTATGATTTCAGAAAGCAATCTAAGTAAGGAAATATAACAAATAGAATTGAAAGCAACTTATCTAGAAAACATGTAAAAGCCTCCTTGGATAGCGAGGGGCCCTCGCTACCAATTTAGTGGGAATCCTTCGGCTCCTTAAAGATAAGATCACAATAGCATCGAGAACTAAGCTTCTTTATTCAAAAACTCATAAATCTACATCCCATTCCATCTTGAACTTTTTACAAATCTACTTCCTCATTACTTTCTCATTACCTTCTCATTACCTATGATAGGAGAAAACTTCTCCTATTCTTTTAAAATATAGGGAGTCATCTCATTAATGGGAGTCCATGAATCTCTCCCCTCCATCTCTAGGTTACAATCAAAATAGGAAATGATAAGACACATGTCTTTCTAGAGTTTCAACACAACGAGGAATGAGACACATATCCTCTTAGAGTTTCAATACAACAAGGAAGTGAGACACATATCCTACGAGTTTCAATACAACAAGGAAGTGAGACACATATCCTCTTGATCCCATAATCTTCTCCAACCAAATTCGAATTTGGCTTTAGAGTCTACCACATAAGGGTCTTCTAGAAGTCTCCTTTTGACCTACACATGTCACAAAACTCATAACACATATATAGATATATGAAACTATGTTAATTTTCTAGTTTCTAATCATAAATTCACTTAAAATACATAAAATAAATAACTTTGGAAAAGCAATAGTCCTAACCCATATATTTATAAGAAATGGTTACTTGATGTAGGGTTTTAGGTCAAATGGTTATGAAATAAGAGCTAAATGGTTATGACATAATGGAAATATGTATGAATATGGAGAACATTTTGAGACTCAACATACCCCCCAGCTGAAGTTGTTGCATGTCCTCATGCAACTATTGCGATGATTCATTTGTCCATGAGTTGATCTTTTATGAGTTTTGACTCATAGATTCATTCAAAACTTTGCTTCTTGATATTTTATTTTTGGCAAAGAGTATAATACATTTGATTGCAACATTTTTTTTTTTTTTTTATTAGTTTGGTTCTTGTGTGACAGCATTTTTTTTTTTTTTTTTAGCATTGGTTCTTGTGTAACAATGCTTTATTTTCTTTGTTGCATCAGGATTCATGAAAACATTTAGAATCAACTACTTCATCAATGAATTGATCATTTGCAAGGCATATAATCTTTTGAATCATGTTGCAACAATAGTTGGTTGGGAAGTATATGTGGATGGAAATGAAGACGAAAATGTGTGATAGTGTATGACATGTGGATATGAAATGATGTCCCTCCCCCCAACTAAAGATATGACAATGTGAAAAAGGGAGTGAGGAATTTTTCCAAAGTTACAATTTTAGCATTCTATTAAGATGCATTAAAAATTATAAAACAACATACCTTTACTTCACCTTAAATGTGGATGAGTTGTGTATGTGTGGTGGTGCAAGAGTCGATCGATTCTTCTTCAAGTGGCTGAACAAGAGGAGTCATGGATAAAGAGATGAGATGACTTTTTATTGCTTCTACTAAAACTGGCAGATACGCTCCAAAATGCGAAAATAATAGTCTTCATGTCTTCAAAACTCATTGGCATAATTCCTACTATGTGAAAAGATGTTCGATGTCGAACATAGTAGGAAATTGTTGACTTAGTGGCCATTAATGGATGCCACTAGTCAACACGAGAACTATCACCATTGATGACAATGAGGAGTCGAAGATGTAACCTTGCATCTTGCTAGATACGAATGATTTGCTGATGTCGAGTCACCTAGAAGATGCGACGAACAAGAGACATTAATGTATTCCCATTGTTTGTCGGCATGAGAACTTGCCATTAAGGCATACACGAGCCTCCAAGTGTTTTACAAAGAACTTCGACTCAAAGGACTATGGACTCAATAATTTGCATTGAAGCAGGGCTTATTTGCGGAATGAAAATGACAAGAAATGGAAAATAAAAATGGAAGATGGCAATAGAGAGTAGAAATGGAAAATGGACAATAAGCATGTGAATGAGAAATGGCAATGGGAAATAAGCATGTGAATGAGCCTCTTGCTTTTATTTGTGGTACATGATGTATATAATATTATGTGTTTTCTTAGAATGTGAATAATAAATGAAACTCATATGAAGTAAAATGAGAAATAATAGTTTAATATGAAATATGTGAATGTAATAAGAACAATAGTATACGAAATTTTCAAGTATTTGAATCTGATACTTTGTGCATTAGCATATTTCCCTCATCTTTGTTGTGTCATCCTTTTATAAGAAACAAATTGAGTTCTTGAGGAGACACCCATTCTCTTGTAGTCATTTTGTCCTTCCTCTGGATATGCAATATTACTTCTATTGCAATGAATGTAAAATTATCAGAGAGAGTGATCAATCTCTCTAGTTGTTCAGCCACACATATAATACAAGAATTTGTGTGTAATAGAACTAAGTTTTCAAAGGAAAAATCAAAAGAATTTATACACCATTTTGGAATTAGTGCCTCAAGTTGAATGTACTTCTTTTCAGCAATTTATTTCATTATTTACCATTTCAAACTCTAATGATGGATTTCTCATTGTGTAGATCTTTGTTGAGACCTTTCCAATGATACTTAAATCATCGAAATTTGATTTTGTATGAAAAGTTAATTTACGATTTGAACGATAGGGTTTTCGAAATTTTGCTAAAAATCTTGAATAAAAAGTTAGCCATTCATCTTTCATCATCAGTCCAAAATTACTCAATACCTTCAAAAAAGTGAGCAAATAATTCATTCATTTCATTGATTCAATTTTTTTTATTTTTAATTTTTTTAATTTTATTTTTAATTTTATTTTTTATTTTTTTGAATTTTTTACTTTTATTTTTTAAATGAAATAAAGCATGAATGAAATAATTGTCCTTATGAATATTTTTGAAACAAAGTCATGCCAATGCCTCTTTCATGCAAAATAAAAATAAAAAGCTTGAAATTTCTAAAGTCAAATTTCTAACTATGAAGGAGATGAAGGCGAGAGTCCTTTTTAATTTATACAACTTGCATTTGATGCACATGTGATAATCTTAACGCACTCAAATAATCCATTTGTCATTCATCATGTGCCACCACACATAATTCTGCCACATTTTCCCTCAAGTAAGAAAAATTAGTTCCTTGATTATTTCTCAAAATTGAATTTTATAAAACTAGTCACTCTTTTCATAATAAAAAAAAAAACATTTTCTCTCACTTCTGCCAAATTAGTGCTCGAAGAACCTTTGAATTTCTCCCAAATGGCTGCGAATTTCAGAAAGTTCTTATAATATTATCTAATTCACCTAGTTCCGAAAAAACCCATGATTTATTTTTTTCTAATTCATCTGGTTTGCTCGGAAAATTCGTTTTAAAATCGGGTGTTTTTGACGATGACGCATTTCGTTTTACGGCAATTACTTGTGGTTTGATTTGTTTTTATTTTGCGGGTTTTGAAGTGTAATGGCTTGTATTTCACGAAAGTTCGGATTGGTCTTCCTTTTTTTTTTCCAATTACTTACTGATGGAATCTACGATCTTCTCTTCATCAACGATCGAAATCTTCTCTTTATCGGCAATTTCTTCATAGGATACACTTCCATTGTATGTCCTTTACAATTGAATTTGTCTTCTCTTCATGTGCATTGCAATCTTTTTCTCATCAACAATTTACGATCTTTTCCTCATCAACAGTTTCTTCATGTGATATACATTCATTGTGTGCAATTTTTTTTTTTTTTTTTAAATGATTTCTAATAAGCGTGTTTGAGGAAAAGCGAATATGAAAAAGAGAAAGTTCCTTTTTTTTTTTAAATTGCAGTGCATGGGTCTTTGTGTGGATTGAAGGTCTGCATATATGCGTAAAGCCAAGCCAAAGAATGGCCTCATGCGTATGCGTGGGTCTTATTTCCATGATATTTTTTTTTATTTTTTATTTTTTAATTTAATTGATTTGTTAATAAAATTATGTATGTTATATTTTCAATTTTTTTTTAAAAATACACATATATATATTTATTAAACAAAACAATTTATTGAAATCAAAGTTTTTCATGAAAACAATTTTTTTTTTTTTTTTTTTTTAAAATTGTTGAATCAATTGAAATGATGAAGTTTTATTGTCTCCTTTTTCTTTCTTTCTTTCTTTCTTTCTTTCTTTTTTTTTTTTTTTTTTTTCACGTAACAATTCTTTTTCTGATCTTCCAGATCACACAAAGTGCAGGAGGAGAGCATACTCAAGAATTATTAATTTTTTTTTTTTACATAACAATCATTTTTCGATCCTACAGATCACCTGAGGTGCGGGGAGAGGCATACTCGAGAATTATTAATATTTTTTTTTTTTAGATGTAAATAAAGGCTACCTAGTTACACTTCCACGTAGACAAGAGCAAAATGTTTGGTCAATTTAGTGTATCCTAAGTACTATATGAAATTATCAACTTGATTAAATGGTGACGAAGTGTGGCGCACTATATGTGCAAGATAACCTATCTCTTACTTTTTGTCGTTTGGATTTTTATGAAATTCTAAAAGACAAGTATGGTTATGGATATTCGAGCGTGATGTCCTTTATAATGATTTACCAACTTTCAGAAGAAGCTTGAAAAAGAATTTGGAAACATCTGATGACAAAACTTGAAAGGAAATGAAAATGTACTGCGAAATGAAAAAGGTCTTGCTAATCTAATAAATCAAAACGGTGAACTAGTGAGCATGAAACCAAACTATTCTTGCTGGCAACGTCACAAACACAAAGAAACTATCTTTGAAAATCCAAAAGTTGCAATAAAGTAAATCTAAATCAAATTACATCAATTTGTCTTACGATTACTCATCATTAGTCTGACTATGATTTTGAAGTAACCATAATAACTTAGTCATGATATCTAACTTGCGGAAAGTAAACTAATATCAAACCACACATTCATAATTCAATCCTCACCATCGGTCGAGTTTGTGAAAACGGAGGTAAGCGAAGATGTCATGCACGATTTAATATTTCCAACTTGCGGAAAACTAATATCAAACTACACATCCATAATTCAATCCCTCACCATCGATCCAGTTTGTGGCTTTCGGAGAGCAGCTGAAGATGTTATGAGCAATTTCATATATTTAACTTGCGAAAGGAAACTAATATCAAACTACACATTTCATAATACAATTCCTCACCATCGATCCGGTATTGGCTTTCGGAGGGAACAGCGAAGATGTTATAAGCGATTTAATATATCTAAATTTGCGAGAAAGGAAACTAATATCAAACTACACATTTCATATGCAATCCCTCACCATCGGTCTATATTTGTGTAGCTTTCGAATGCTTGAAAATGACATAGACAATTTAATATATCTAAATCCCAACTACGATAAATGTGCAAAATTGTCATAATCTGGGAATTAAACAAAAAAAACAGAAAAAAATAAATTAACGACGAACAATATTGATTCCATGTCATTAGTCAAAAGATATGCAAATGTTTAGGGCTGCCATGAAAAATTATGCTAAAAGCTATGATTTAACAATCTAAGTAAGGAAATATAACAAAACGAAATTGAAAGCAACTTATCTAGAAAACATGTAAAGCCTCCTTGGATAGCGAGGGCCCTCACCTTACCAATTTAGTGGTCAAAGTCCTTCAGCTCCTTAAAGATAAGATCACAATAGCATCAAAGAACTAAGCTTCTTTATTCAAAAACTCATAAATCTACATCCCATTCCATCTTGAACTTTGTTACAAATCTACTTCCTCATTACTTTCTCATTACCTTCTCATTACATGATAGGAGAAAACTTCTCCTATTTATACAAAATATGAGGGAGTCATCTCATTAATGGGAGTCCATGAATCTCTCCCTCCATCTCTAGAGTTACAATCAAAATAGGAAATGATAAGACACATGTCTTTCTAGAGTTTCAACACAACTTGAGGAGATGAGACACACATATCCTCTTAGAGTTTCAATACAACAAGGAAGTGAGACACATATCCTCGAGTTTCAATACAACAGGTAAGGACACATATCCTCTGATCCCATAATCTTCTCCAACCAAATTCAATTTGGCTTTAGAGTGCCACATAAGGGTCTTAGAAGTCTCTTTTGACCTACACATGTCACAAAACTCATAACATATATAGATATATGAAACTATGTTAATTTTCTAGTTTCTAATCATAAATTCACTTAAAATACATAAAATAAATAACTTTGGAAAACAATGATCCTAACCCATATATTTATGAAAATGGTTACTTGATGTAGGGTTTTAGGTCAAATGGATATGAAATAAGAGCTAAATGGTTATGACATAATGGAAATATGTATGAATATGGAGAACATTTTGAGACTCGACAACAAAAATTTATTTGAAATTGAGGATTTCTACGATAGCGATACCATTGGGAAAGTCATGGAGCTCCTCGAGAGAGTACCATATGTGTTTCCTACAAATTCTTAGAACTCAAAAGGCCACAGGGACCTAGGGGTCATGCGCATCTTATAAAACCGGATGCATGCCACATCCAAGCGACACCATATCGGTTGAACCCCAGTATAAGCGAAGGTCGGGGAAGAAATTGAAAGAATACAGCGCGGAGTATCATCGAATGAGTAGAACGGTCGGATTGGGTAAGCCCTATGGTGGTCCAAGAAGAAAAATACTAAAGGAGAAATACGAATACTGTGTTGACGTGCGTAAAATTTGAATGATGCTGCGTACATGATCCCTTCCCCATGCCATTCTCTAATGAAATTCTCGATAGTGTGGGAGGGTAGGAAGCATACTCATTCAACGATGGGTTTTCAAGCTACCATCGAGATCGGGATCACACCTAAATATTGTAGAAAAAATACATTTGCCCTTAGAGATGGGGATCCTTCCGGTATGTCGTCATGTCGTTTGGGCTCAAAAATGTCCACATTATCTTTTCGTAAGTAGTGGTCGCATTCTTCAAGGAGTTAATCCACAAGTTCTTGGAGGTATGCTTTGACGATCGGACGATTTGGATTGGTAAAAAGCACGTCCGAACCTACGTATGATGTTGGATGTCTGTAGAAAGCACCCGGATTTCCTAAATATTAAGAAGTGCATATTATGTGTACCTTTCAACATCTTCTTAGGCCACATAGTATGTCATGAGGATTGATGGTTGACCCCACCAAGGTTGCGGTTATCATCAATTTAGCAATCCCTGGCAGAAACAATTGCACTCCCATACTCGGCACACTAGCTATTATAGAAATTTTTATTCAAGGGTACGCAGTCAAGGAACCCATGGAAAAACTGCTAAGAAGGACGTATCATTTTTTGGGATGACGAGTGTGAGAAAGAGTTTTGAGGTACTCGAAATATGGTCCCCATGCACCTATTCTCATATTTTCGAGGCCGGATGAAGGTTTTCCATCTCCATGTGTGGACGCTTCGGGGATCGCCACTAGGAGTTTTCATACCGCAACCGGGGTGGGGACGTGTCACACCTTGTGTTTTCCGGTAGAAAAATCGCTAGCGCGAGTAGCTACTACGCGAACGCGAGGGGGTTGGAAATGGTATATTCCCTTGCGGAAATATCGACATTATCTTCTAAGGGGGCACTTGAGATGTTCACGGATCACTCGCCTTTCAAGTACCTAGTTAGTAAGCTGTGTTGGAGAGGTGTGATGGATTCCTATTGTTTTGAATATGACTTTGAGATAGTTGTGAAGTAGGGAGATTAAAAGTAGGACCAAACCACTTGTCTCAAATCGAGAATGGCGATGAGCCAACCGATCTGGAAGGATTTCGATGTGAAGCTATTTTCTATTAAGGTGGTTAATGAGAACTTTGCGGATATTATCAATTCTGCTCTGAGGATGGAAACTACGAATATCCCCGATACAACATAAAGAGCTATTAACCGCGCAACAAACTTCACGATCAGCGGAGCCCATACGTAATAGGCTAGGAGTCGATGAGGTGCGAAGATACGTAATGGAGCATGAACGTGGCCATTTTGGCGAAGCCCACGAGTTGTAGTAGGAGGTCACTATGCGGGGAAAAGCGACGAGAAGAAAAGATCCTAAGTGTTGGGTTGTGGTGGTCTACTGCTAACATAGAGACTTTTACAAGCATTGCAAAACACACCACATGCCAACGAACGGGGGAGAGAACATCACGCAGGGGAAAAAAATTCCTTTGCAACCATAGATGGCCTTATAGGCATTTGATAAATGGGAAATAGACCTCGTTGGACCCATCAACCCACTTAGGTGAGAAGACGAGTTCTCGCTACATCATCACTATGCGATTATGCAACAGGATAGGCGGAGAAGTGCAAGCTATGAAGGATTGTCTTTTGCGAGATACGGGTACACACTTTATTTTGAGAATATTTTAACCAAGTTTGGTACATCCCGAAGATCTTGATGAGAAATAGAGGTATGCATTTCATTAATGACACAATACAAGCTTTGGTAAGGAGTCTCGAATCCACCATGCAAAAAGTACCCCATATCACACCAACGGGAAAATGGAATGGTAGAAGCTTTGAATAAAATTTTGGAGCAGGCACTTACTAAGGTTTGTAATTTCAATCAAAGTGATTAGGACATGCACACATCCCATGGTGTCCTTTGAACCCTCTTTTGTAAGTTCCCTGTGCAAGTGGTAAGGAAGACAGTTACCGGATGGTTTATGGAAAGAGGAGGCCATTATGCCCATGGAGTATATCATGCCTAGCTTGCACATTGCGACCTTTACGTTATGGCGAAGCAATATCATGGAGGAATGGTTATTGAAAATATTTTCCTTGAAACAAGATCGATTCACCACTAGCTTCCACACGGCGGGTTTAGAAGGCTCGAGAAAAATCGACACGATCGGCATATCGACGAGAAGTCATTTAAAGAAGAAGGTGATCTCGTGTTATTATGTGATAGCCCGGTTGCGCGCCACCCTAGGAAATTTCGCCAACATTGGTTGGGACCTTATATTGCAACGAGAGATTACGGATGGTGGTGCGGTGAGATTGGCTATGATGCGTGGGGACCCCCTACCAAGATATTTTAATGGCATCCATCTCAAACCCTCTTGGACCAACTCGGCACATACCAAATGAATATGGGTTTGGGTATTTGTATTGGGATAGATACGCACGGGGGGAGAGGGAAAATGGAGGAAGGTATGTTATACACGCGGGGGTCGACCACGGAGTCGGGAAGCGTAGAAGGGTGCACTAGGTGCGCAAGGGTAATACGCAACTACGAAAAACGGTCGTTGGAACGATAAAGCTGGGTAAAAATAAAATTTTACCATTGGAAGGAGTAGGCATTCGGTAATTAATGTGGCGATTTACGAATATTTTTACCGTTTCTTTGATGGTAAGTTTTTGGATAAGTCTCATCGAGCCATTGGTCACTATCAGCTATAAAATCGGAAAGGTAGATCGAAGTGGAGTTTCGTGCATCCACCGAAAAATCTTGTGCCTTGAAAAGTTCCATAACTATTGTGCTATGTTCATTTTACGGTGGGCTACCCCCTTTGATAGTAACGACAGGAGGTTCGTCTTACGAGAAAGAATGATTACAACCAACCCGGCCCGACTCATCATAGACCATGGCCTCTAGTGATGAAGTATTGCGAGTCACCCTTGAAGTCGAAGAGGTCGTGTCCAAACCAACCCCGAGGGGAAGCGAGTGGAGAAAAAGAAGAGTAAGGGGAAAATGAGGATCAAAGGAAGGGGAGGGGGTTGTGAAATGGGTGGGGGAAGCCATGCACCTCCCCTCGAATTTGAAATCCCTTGAGCAGTTACTGGGCACACTCGCCTAACCCAACAAGCGACCTGTCTTTTCACGAGGAAGCTCGGCTCGTTGAAAGACGGAAGTAACTTGGCTACCACCATATGCTTGGCCTCGAAGCCCTCGATGTTCATGCACAGAATATTGAAGGTATGCATGCCTATCTCGAAAAATTCCACGATTAGAGAGAAGTCCCAAGTAATTGGAGAAGCGTATGGCAAACTCGCCTCGGTGGGGTTTGACGACCATGACCTTTCCAACTTTGGAGGCCTTCCATAATTAACACCTAGTATATCTCAAACGAGCCTTGGAGGACGATGTACTAAGGAGTGTGCACAAATGCCATGGGCACATGGAGTTAGCGGAGTTTTGGGATTACTAAACTTGTTGTGGATACCTTAATTTGGCCGATATAGTATAACGGTGAGTTGTGCGACAACGGCTATTCACGATCCATGACGACAACTTGTGGATCCGGGACCACATTCCCATCGATGTCACCTAATTCACCACATTAATGGTCTCCCAATGGAAGTGTCGAATCCCATGGAGGCGCTTTGGCGAGAAGTATGAGCAACAAATTATTTGAAAAGGTGCGAGAAGACTACCATGTCAAGCGAAATACTGGGGGTTCACGATCAACATCATTGCCACCTTGGGTGTTGCATGGGTACCTATACACGGCTTGTAAAATGATGCACAAGTGCTAGGTTATGAAGCTGTCCTCACCTGTGTATTCGACTGGCAGAAACACTATGAAAAGGGGGTCTACTTTCGCCAGTGCATTTCCCGCACGGCGAGTTTTGGAGAATGTGCGCGGGCGGGGATCATGGTAAGGAATTTTTTTACTCTTGGCCTCTTTGCTCTAATTGCATTGGTCGCATGGGAAGGCCACGAAGAATTGGTCCTCACGAGCTCGAACCAAACATGTGCGAAAGGGGTACGATATACAAACTTTTGGGATTCGGAAGGATGAGCAACGTATTAAGGATAACATGGTATTTTGGGTACTATTTCGAGTGCGCTCATAGTAGTTATTCACTCCACCTTGCAGCTTGTCACTTAGATGGTCTATGAAAAATAAGAGCATCATAGCATTCCGGGTCACAATGCACGATGTACGGATTCGGGGCTATAAGGATCCGGCTTGGATCTTGCTACCTTACATGCTTGCGGATGAGGAAATCGATCAGCGATCAACACTTGGCCACCACATAGAAAATGGGATTCAAATCGATAACAGCGGCCCACTGCGACAGCGCGGTTCCAAAGACCACGGCCAAACTTGATACCACCAAGAACTTAGAAGGTCGTGCCCGAATGCTCAACGGGGTAAGGTTCCCCCAGTTCGATGCGAGAGGAGGATAGGAGTCGCGACGGGACATGGGCGAGGGTCTGGATATGTAGGGTATTGGTTATCCACGTGTCACGAAAAATGATGCATTGCCTCTCAAAGGCCGGCAATCGAAACGGCGGGCTACGAGCCCGATAGGGAAATTAAGGTACCTTAGCAGGAATATTTGGAGCAAATTGCGAAGCCTTTACCCTTACTTCAAAAAGACGAGATGGTTCGCCATGGAAGAGTAGCGAGAAATCTACGATTCTTAGCATTATAGTTTGAGCTCCAAGCTGCGGCAGCCAGGTAATACTCTGCAAATGAGTGTGGTGCAAGAGAGCTACCTCAAGAAACTAGCATGTAGTTGATTTCAACAACGAAATTCCTCACCTTCCCCTTACAAGCACAACGCTCACTACAAGTCGAAACGGTTATGTGCACAAATCCAGGCCTACGTAGAAGTATCTCTGGAGTTGACTCGGCTTACTGCATGAGCCGCTGCGGGTTCTCCACACATCCTCTCAGAAATCTAGCATAGAGGCCGTTGGGTGCACCAACGGTAAATTGCAATCAAGTAGACAATCATAGAAAATACTACCAAGGCATCCGAGGTACGAGGGCGCGTGCATCCTTGCCACTACGCGACGGATTGAGTTGGGTGCGATCAACATACTTTGCATAGATGCTTGGTAATTTTTGGCCCTCTTGCCACCCCCAGGCTAAGATTGTGGGGCTTTACCCAACCCTAAGGCTTCTCGAGCCGAGAGATCCCGGAGAATGTCAAGGCGTGTAGGCCGGCATATTTTACTTGCTGCAAACTAAGTTGGAGCCCAAAACTCCTCTGAGTTACGCGCCCAAAGAGTTTCATTGGTCACGAAGCTACGAAACACCATCTGCTCGGATTTCTCAAAGGTCTTCCGGGTGTTGAAGAAATTTATGCGAGCTTGTGGTCTATGGTGCAAGTGACCCTCTCTGACAGGATTTTACCCAAACTGTGAGAAGGAAGAATCATTTGAGCAAATGGAGGCTACCATGAACACTCTGATCTGACTCGGCTCTAGCACGTACGCGAACGACCATGTGCTCGGAGATGACATAAGAGCTTCACCATAAGAAGAAGGTTCTAAGCGACCACCTCAAGCCATGGGTCAATGAAGCCCTCAAAATCTCTCGAGGACTTGGATGTTGCGAGTCAAGCGAGTGAGATCGAGACTCTGGAGAGTGTCCATAGCTTCCACTAAAGGCCCAAATTTGCGAGAAGTTGGTGGAAATTCCATAGAATGCTTCGACACGAGTAAGGGTGTTGCCCCTCTGAGTGCGATCAAGTCGCTCCGAGGAAAAGATGCAAACCACTGCGGTCATTGTGACTCGAGACGAGTCACATGGGTGTGTTGGGAGGCATTGGAACGGGGTTCTCTAGGTTGCATTTTTGATATATTTTTGTATTATTCTAACACGAGGGCTTTGGGGTGGGTCGAAGCCCCTAATGTTTTCTAATGGGTCAAAAGGGTAGACCTAGAGTCTGGAAACCATATTTTGCGGACCATAGGATAACGAAGGCTACTATGATATAAATAGATAGATAGTTTGGGTCTATAGGGTAAGAATTAAGATTTAATGGCTAAGTGCGAACTATTGATATGTTTTAGGTGGTTTTGGCTAAGGACTCCTGCTACTTGTGTGCGCGAGTAGTGACTTAGGTTTGTAACTAGTTTTTGGATGGTCAATGAATGTGGATCTATTGAAGTATCTATATGTTATGCGATTTGTTACGGTTACGGTTGAAGTGTCTTCTTCGTGTTATCTGGATTAGCGTATTTACTATTGGAAATTGTATCTCTTTCTTATTTGACTAGTTGGGTCGATATTTTGTGGTAGTAATTACTTATTCGCACGTGGATGTGAAGAGATTGCTAACTCTGTTTAATGATAATGAGTTATTTAGGTTACATGTTGTCTAGAATGTTATAATATTCACTACTATACTATTAAAGGTTCGGTAATGAAACTACTTAAATAGAACGATAGAACTTGATAAGGGCTTGCCTCCATTATGCGCTTTCTCCCGGGGGTGCGAGAAACCTGATTCTGACACCCACCCATACTACTTCGGGTGAGACCCTAGCTTGTGAAAGTAGGTCATTTCCAGGCCGAGTATTAGGGGTTTTTTGGCAAACCTTCAATCGAACCTGGGTCGAGAACCTTTGAATCCAACGGCTCCGGTGATACGGCGTGATTCGGCTACAAGGGGTGCCGGTCTGCACCTTTTGCATCTTGTTTATTTCAAGAAACCCTTGTCGGAGTTATCTTTGGATTGTGTTTGAGAGGCCAGTTCTTATTTTGAAAGCTCTTTTTTAGTATCATATTAGTAGATCCACTTGTTTCCATTTTCCCGATGGCGGTAACCCTCATGGCTTCACTATTTGTCATGTATTAGAACATTTCGGTACATGACATCATTTTGGATTCTAGTGTATTTGGGCTTTGGAGGCTTGTTTTCCTGGTTGAGTGATTTGTTCCTCAACACATTGTGTATTTTTCTACTATGATACATAATATAATGGATCTATGATTTTCTCATGTCTTTACATTATCATTTGTTGTACATTCTAGTTTTGTGTTCAATATTCTGTCTTTCCTAATTTAGAATATTAAGTGGTATACGAGCATAATCTTAGCTCGAAGCTTGTGGGGCAATACATCTATAGCAATGGAGGAAAAATATATCACAAAACTATTACTGTGACCATGCGAACATTGCTAAAGATATCAAGGAGATGAGATTAGAAATACGGATGGAATACCCTAGAGGTTTCATCATGGAGAAAGTTTTAGCCTTCACATTTATGGTATGAACGACTATTAGTACAACCTTCATCACAATGCTCCACTATGCCCACATTTTATCATTTTGGAGGTGAGGTTGGGAGATGGTAAGAGAAGAAAACGTGGGTGATTATTTCTTGAGATATGAATCTCAGTACGAGAGGTTCAAGGGAGAATTAACCTTCCGGGAGTTCTGTCGGATCAAGGATGGAGAAGATCCCACAATCACCATAAAATTGGAGGGTGCATGCGGAGACCAAGATCTACAACATACTATGGGCGAGTTCTTTTTACCCTCTTTTGATGGATCACCCAAGTGCACAACTAAGGCTTGGAGTAGAGAAGTTGGATACTTATTTCCAACTAAACTAAGTTTCGAAATGGAGGCCATCGAGATAGTAGCACTACACCTAGAAGGTGAAGCACATGAATGGTGGTTTCATGGCCTATCTACACTTGGGCATGCTAAAATGTCACTTCTTATGTAGACTTCACCCAGAGGTTGGTGGAGAGATTTTATCCCAAGAATATAGAAGCATGTTTTGTTGGGCTAACGAGCTCAAGCAAGCAGGAGATCGAGAGACTTATATCTCACAGTCCCAAAGCTATGGAGTCATCTTAGTTTTGACCTTGCGAAGATAGGAGAGTGTGCATGTTCATTGATGGGTTGGTTGAACCATTGCATGGGTTAGTGGGAAGTCCACTAGACCAAATATGCTCCAAGAATATATGGAGATGACTAGAGACATACAATGTGATTTGCCCAGGCAAAATCCCTTTTGGTAGAATTTCTCCTCTCGAAATGAGGAGAATCATGAGAATAAATGCGGTGATGATGATGCATGGGGATGTTGCAGAAAACTTTGTTTCACTTGTCGAGAACCATGGTACTGGGCCACCAATGTGTTTCGGGGAGAGGCCGCATTGTATTGAGATATTTTACGATGAGGAGAAGGAGACAGTCATTGTAGCGGGGAGAGGGTGCACCACCGAGCGGGAGGTGTGGTGGGAGGTACCTCCCGATGGGAGGGACTCCGGCCTTGCAGGGAGTTCCCAAGTATCTAACATTCGAGTTAGAGACGTTATTAAGGGGTAGATATTATCGGTATTGATGAACGGTGGGGCCACCCATAACTTTATTGATACTCGGTTGGTGTAGAGGAGGGGGCATTCACATAGGAGCTTTGAGAGCTTCCTCGGTTTAGTTCCGGGAGGCGAACCATCGGTGTCTTAAATGTTTTCGCATTAACCATCACTATGGCAACCTACACATTGACATACCACTTCTTTTTGTTGAAGTATTCTAGACACCGTGTAGAGTATTGGGTGTCCGGTGGTTAATCACCTTGGAGAGGTTACCACGGATTAGGAAACCTTGGAGATGGAATGGACGAGAGAAGAGTGGTAAGCATCGAGAAAAATCAAAGACATACACACTTATCCACCCCAAATTGTCTTAGTACATGGAGGATGGAGGCTGATTTTCACGGAGGGGACACCAAGTGGGTAGTATAGCTGCGTATGTCAGCAGGAAGCGAGATGCCGCGATACACCTATATGTAGGTATATTTTGGACCATTATTCTACGGTATTTGGAGATATTCCACAAAGAAGACCTCCTGGAGCCAAGTTGAAGGTACTTCAGCCAGGTTGGAGTAGGGGATCCAGCGGTGATCGACATACCATACGGCATCCAAAGCCTACGGATGAGGTGAAAAATCCATTCGGGAGCTTTTGGCTTTAGGACACATCGACCTATCACCCAGTCCTTTTTCTTATTCGGTGGTTTTGGTGAATAAAAAGAGAATGGAACATTAAGGATATGCATTGATTATAGGGCCTTGAAAAAAAAGAGCCAATGAAGAACCGGTACCCAGTTCACAGGAATGAAGTGATTGATGGATGAGCAAAGAGGATCCAAGTATTTTTCTAATATGCATTTGAGGTCAGGATATCATCGAATCGAGTGAGGGATCGAGATATCCCAAAGATAGCATTCAGGTACTATGGCCCATTTTATTTCTTGGTGATTCCTTTTGGGCTAGCTTGATGCTTTGGCAACATTCCGGTCTTGCATGAACCACATTTTTGTGGCCACTTGAGAAGGTGTATTGGTCTTCTTTGATGACATTATTATTTACAACTACACATGGGAGGAGCATCTACAACATATTGGGGCAGCCATACACATTCTTAAGGAGCAACAATTCTATGATAATCTCTCCAAGTGTGAGTTTGGACTCACAAAGATGCTCTATTTGGGCCACATCATTGGAGTAGATGGAGTGAGAGTTCATCAAATCAGTCTACCTATGGTTTATGGTAAGAATTGTATCTTTGTAGTTGTTTATTGACTAACAAATTATTCAAATTTATTTTCTATTTCTTCATGATATCTTGATTCATGAGTATTTGAGATATTATTTGGAGATGTATTTAGAATCCATGGTCTTCCAAAGACCATAGTCGATCGGGATAACGCTTCATGGGTGGCTTTTGGCAGGATATTTTTCAGTTCTTGGGTACTAAGTTGACATTGAGTACCGGCTATCACCCACGGAAACTGATGTACAGAAAAAGGTAGTAAATGTGGTTGGAAGGCTACTTGAAAAACTATGTTTTGGGGCAACAAAGGGCATGGCTTTCTTTGACTCCATTTGAGGGGAGTATTTCTACGGCACGATCTTTTATATTTCCTTTGGCATGACCCATTTCGAGCTCTTTATGGGTATGATGCTCTATAATTTTCTGATCTGATGTTTGGGGAAAACGAGGCTTCTAAAGAAAAGGATTGGATTCAAGAGAGTCGGGATATACTCTAGGCCCTCAAGGACAACATTGCTACGACACAAAACGAACGAAGTTATGTGCAAAGCGAGTAGTCGGGTAGAGAGGTAGTTTGAGGTGGATGATTTGGTCTATCTTTGTCTTGACCATATAGACGGTATACACTAAAGGAGAGAAGGATGAAAAGCTTAAGCCTCCTTTCCATAATTCTATGGGGTCTTGTTGCAATTATTTCTAAGAAGACTTCGGTTGATAATGAAGGCGTCGTATGAATTTCTTGAACCCGGAATTTTTCATCAATTTTGAGTCCTTCAACATTTTTCTACACATTTCTGTATGGTTTTGTTCTTTCTTTAAAAAAACTTCATTTTGTTGAGGTGTTCGTGCTATTGAAAATTGTAATTTTATTCCATTTTTGTCACGGCTTATTCTTGGAAATAATTCGGAAATAAATTCTATGCCATTATTTGATCTTAGACACTTTATTTTCAAATCGATTTTCATTTTCGACCAACTCCTTGTAGATCTTAAAACACTCAAATTCTTCATATTTTTACTTTAGAAACTAATGGCTATCATCCTAGTATAGTCATCTATCATTAACATGAAATATAATTCTCCATCTAAGCATTTTGTGCTCGGAAGGAGCACATAGATAAGTATTTATCAATTCCGATGGATGAGATGCAAAGTGTTCTTTTTGTTTTAAATTCTAATTTTGTCTTCTTTCCATGCCGACATGCCTCACATAGCGTGTTGGAAGGTTTTAAAGGTTTTCAACATTTCTCAAATGCTGGCTTCCTTTTTTCTTATTCGGCAAGATTGTCAAATTTTATGTGACCCATTTGTTTGTGCCATAACCAACTTTCATCTTCTTTAGCTAGTATACATGCTTGATTGCTTCATCTAGAACATATATGTCATTTAGAGCTCGAATTGTTGTAGCCACAATTTTACCATACATGCCTTTCCTGATTTCACATTTTGTGGAGTTGAATAGCATTTTGTCCTTGATCACACATTTGTCCAACCTTTGAAGCGGTGTGATTCATGTTTTTCAACCGAGTAGAAAATTCTTGGCTATAACATCTTTCTTTCGAGAATGATGGTACGTGATCCTATAACATTTGAAAGATACGAGTCATTTTCGAAAGGATACAATTCCATCCTTATTCTCCCTTTTAGAGAGATACAAATTTCTTTCTATCTCCGGTCATATGCATTGAGTAACCACTATCAACATACCACACATCTTTGTTGTTTTGAGACTTGAGAGTGAGAGCACAATTATCGGTATTCTTCTTCTTCCACATTCATTTATTCTATGGCTTTGAAGATATTTACGGGAGGATTTTCAAGTCTGCACGGTCTGCAAGTAGTGTGTCCAAAGTTTCGACATTTGTAACATTCCATTTTATTTCTTAAATGTTAAAATCTATTGATGTTTCGTTCGGCTACTTGGGAGGTTCATATTTGTGAGATCTTGTTTGAAATTGTATTGGTTCTAGGGAATGTGTGACATTCTACGGCTTTATGACCAAATTTTTCACATGAATAACAATAGCCATGAAAATTATGTTGGTACCGGATGGAAATCTTCATCGAGGAATTGCATTCCAAGGCTATTCTTGTGAATCTTGATAATGAAGTCTACATGCATGTTGATCTCATAGGTTCATTATATTTTTTTGTAGAATGTCACGCACTCTTCTTCTTTGTAATAGAGGATAGTCCTATCATTGCGATTTCATTGATTGTTGATGAGTTCTTCCGATGCACTTGAGTTCTTGGAAAATTGTTTTGGACAATTTTCCCTTCTTCACTACTCTTGTGACGAACTACTTCATCTTCTAATGCTTCCTTTCTTTGTTGCTTTCTTCCAGACACTTTTCAAGTGAATCTTCTATACATTTTTGTTCTTCAACTTCAATTTTGAGACCTTGAACTTGTTCTTCAAAAGTATTGGGCCCGATCTTCTCAACCTTGAGCTCTTTTATAAGCATGATTTCACCCTTAGAAAATTCTTCTATGGTCGAAGCCCTTCTTCTTCTTTTTTTGATACACCTCTTATTTATTGTGCTTGGCCATAAACAATACTCTCTCATTGGCTTCTTCTTCGTTGTCACTATCTTCATCGGATAATGAGCTATATTCTTTAGAGAGAAAGTTCTTTTGAATCCTTTCTTTTTCCTTGCTTGTTGAATTTCTTAAAGCCTTTCTTTCTTTTTTAGTTGCCATCACTTATGTTCGGACATTTTGTTGCAAAATTCCCAACCTCTCCACAGTAGAAACATATAAATGGAAATTTAAATTTGAATTTTCCCCTTACCAATTTTTAGTTTTCTCGTAAAGTAAGCATATTCTCCATCTAAAAGACCTTCTTCATCATCTTCATTTTCTTCACTTTAACGAGTGCGGTATTTTCCTTTGAGAGGTTGTTTTTGTTTTTATTAGTTTCTTAGATGCAATGAATGCAACTTCTAGATGTGAAGTACCCTCTTATTCATCGATCTCATTTCATATGCTATGAGAACTCCATGTAATTCCTCTTTTCTTATTTTTTCCATATTTTCAACGTGATACAAGACGATACCTTTGGGTTGAATCTCCCTCATAACGTTCTAAGAATATTTCGTATAATATTCTTCTCGTCCATGAGTCTCTCCCAATCCTTCCAAGTCTTTGGTTATCTCATAAACATGTTGGAAGTATGCAACAATGTTTCCATATTCTTTCGTTCGAGTTGCTCAAATTTTTCTCGAAGTAGATTTGAAGCTTTTCTTCTTTGACATTTGAGTCACCTTGTTCATCGCGGTTTTGTAAAGCCATTTTAAATAGTTTCCTGCTAGCAACCTTGCTCCAAGAGATAGACCTCATTCTTCCTTTCCGGAGTGCATAATTATTTTCATTGAATAAGAGATACACCATTCTTTGTATGCTCTATGATCTCCCTCCGATTGTTGAACTACTAGTAGAAGGAACCAAGATCCATGCCAATTCTTTGAAATACTTGGGGGGGTGAATTAGTATTCATTTTTAAATTAGTATTATTATTAATCTTTTAGAGAATTATTAGTATTATTATCGGTGTTTGTACGATGATAACATTAAACAAAAGGAACACAAATGCACACAACTTTTAAGGTGGAAACCCCCTCCGGGACAAAACCCACCCTAAATTCTTTTATAATAATTCTATAATATTCAACTCCGATTGAAAATAAATCCCAGACTTCTAGAATCTAGAAAATCATTCTTCTCTAGCTCCCAATATATGGATGCTCCAATGCCGAGATTCTTCAATATTCAAGCGAACGGATGCCCCAACACCCATTGAGTGACAACTCACCCTAGCACCACCCTACATTAAAGTTTCGCATGCTTGAACCTATTAGTGACTTCATGTACAAGCCTAGAACCACCCTACCAACCTATAGAAGAATAAAATAAGAATTGACTCACGTACAGAGAAAATGGTCCACTTTACAATGATATAGAATGATGTAGAAGAAGAAAGTGAAACTAGACCATAACTGACTAGGACACAAATACCTAATGGTTATCCTAGACCTCTGAGCATTTCCTTTTAAATTCTTTGCGAGATAGACACTTGTACAAATTTAACAATGATTCTTTTACAAGGTGAATATAATGATACCTTTACAAAATTTTGTATGTTGTGCTACCCATTGAAGACTTCATGTGGTGAACTTCTTGTTGTTTTTACGCACCTTTATTGTTTCTCTTTTCATCTTCACCTTTCTCACTCTTCAAAACATTAGATCATGCATTGAGCCTTATCTTGATGAATATATAATACCTACAAAAATTCTTCAAGGAAATACCATGACATGATAATAGCAAAACTTACTCATCTTGCGAGCATATGTTTGTGCTAAATAAAAATAAAAGAAATTAGAATACGAAAGAACCTAATGCGATTAAGAGATGAACATGCATATACATAATATAATTACCTGGAGCTTACCTCTTACGCACCTTGCTTTTTCTTTCTTTCTCTAGAAATTATGGTCCTTTTCGGCCATTAACAACACATGGTCTAGCTTTTTCTTGCCCCATGCAGGAGCTTGATATTGAATGCGGAGTATCTTTGTTATTTCAAATCCCAAATATGTGATTTTGAGTCTTGTAGTAGTCACATGAGTTTTCTTTCCAATGCCATAGGTCGACCCAATTTGGGTTCTTCGGAAAATTTATGCCCAATATCTCATATGACCTAATTATGGGCGGTTCGGTAGAGCGAACTTGTATGGAATTCCACGTGTCACTATTTCATCATTCGGCTCTGAAATTGATACACATAAAAACTACGATCCATGCTGTATACGAATATTTTACGTAATTCCAATCTCAAACTCGGAGAGAGTTATGATTATTTTCCCAAGGTCACCTCTTGGAGATAAAGTTCGGGGATCTGCAAATCTAACTTCTACAAATCATATCTCTACGAAAATATTGTGAATTGTGATACGAATTTTTTACACAAGCTTCACACTGTAAATTTCGGCTTGACACGATAAACATTTAGCTTCGAACCTCCATATAAAAAATGTTATAGATTCCATGATGGCTTGTTTCAAGTAAGCGAAATCCCTACAAGAGGAGGATATGACGATCCACCAAATTTATATAAATGCTTGGTTGAGAGGGTCTTCAATCAATGAACATGAGAGGGATTTTACAAGCTTAAAAATTATAAATTATTGAATATTAAATAACCACAACCAATGATTAGTGTCGTACCCACAACCCATGGGGTTTAGCCCACTAACTAGGGTTACTAACTTCAAACATGAATATACATCAAACGTGAAGAATTACGTGGCAAGCCATATACGTGGAAATATATTGACAAGTAGAAGCTATAAAAAATCCTTCAATCAGAATATGGTAATTTGGTAGGTCAAAATTCCGGAGCAAGATCGGGGTAGCCATTAGTGGTGCTTCTTGGGTTGACATTGATGATAACCTTGATCAAAAAAATTGTCGGCAAACAAATTTGTAGAGGCTGCTCATGGAAACCTACCTCCTCCACTCTTTGAAAAAATCGTAGGAAGTTGAAATCTTCAAATATTTTTCTAATAAATGGTGAGGAGGAGTGATTTCCCTTGCAATTTTGGGGCTCATACCTCACTATATTGCCCCCTTTATGGCATTTTATTTTCTTTGAAGGTGAATAATACGCTTCCATGATGAAATCTAGATAATAGACGAAAAAACATTGATTTTTTCTACTATGAAGAGTTGGAAATATTGTCATTGATGGAAAAAGAGAGAAGACATGAGCAACACCGGAAGAAGCGAGACAATAGAGAGAGCATTAAACGGGGAATCGAAGCCTTCGGATGAAGCGAGATAGGTGACTAGAAGCGAGAGACAATGAATTAGACGAGAGGCGACAAAGAGAGAGAGAGGTATCGGAGTTGCAAGATACAACGAGGGCAGATCTTATATAGAACGAGCTCGAAGGGAGTTGCGCAAAAGAAAAGAAAGGTTTGGGGTCTTTAGAAGTGCCGCACGATCCAAGAATAGTGATGAATATTTGTGCGATGGAGTGAAGTAACAACGTAGTAAAAGTTCATTGAGCTGAGAAAGGTGAAGTGTGAGGTATGTTGTACATGGTAGGAAACCATTTCGAATGAAGGTCTGTAAGTAGAAGGCAAAATAGGAACGCGAGAGATTGAGCGAAATGGCGAAATTCACGAAGAAATGGTGAATTCCATGCATAATTGCGTTTAAATTTAAGGTTTGAGGGTTGGTGGTTGCAAAAACCATGCCACCAATTTCGCACGAGCGTACGAGCGGGAGTGGTTTATTCAATTGGAATGCCATCGTATCATATTATGACACGTCATAATGCGACTGCCTATTTCGCATAATTTTTTAGAATTAAGGTCGGGGGTCGAAGTAATGCGATAGCCCAGTCGATTTGATGCGACGAAGATCGATGGTGATCACATGGGAAAATTGCATGGATGTTTGGAAATGTTAAACAACGAGTATATTGTGAATCCGATATACGAGTCGGATCGAATCGGTGAAGATCTAACGATGGTTGCATCACGTGAAGAAGGTGAAGACTTAATGTTAAGGCTTAAAGCGGAAGTGTTGAATATCGACGGTGGAGATCTTATCGTAGATATGTAATGGGAGAATGGACGAATGAGATTAAAAGCGGGGAAGAAGAGGTGAAGAAAGAGTTGTGTGAAGGCAAGCGGACGGTCGGGATCGAATTGGAGGAAGAAAAGGCAAGAAATCAACGGATCGCATCGGTGGACATTGCATCGGAGTTATCGCATCGGTTCGTGCATCGGAGGTTCATCGCATTGGTGATCTCCTCATCTCATTAGCGAAGTAGAAGAGTAAGGGAATGAACCCTTTCGAACCTTGCGATTACGATGGTGCAATCCAATCGCAAAGAAATAGATCACGGTTATTTGTAACCGAGTGGATCAAGCAACGAGGTTGGTTGATAGGCGGGTGGGACCCTTCGCTCATCACATTGGTAGAGATCGGTGGCCAAAGGCACATCGGACAATAGAAGATTGCGATTGTGATAGTGATAGTGCGATGGAATGTCAACGCGTTGGATTGGGAAATTTAAATGAGGCGGAGTGCGATGAGCGGGTAGATGCGAAAGGTGGATGTGCATGTGGATAAGAAAGAAAGACTCGGGTATGTGACCCAGACACGGGGGCGGAAGGCGAGCTGAATGTCGTGATCATAAAGAAGATAGGCACCATGGGGTGAGTCGGGCTTAGCAAAACTGCGGACAAAGAATAATAGGAAAGAGTTGGGCAAAAGTCAATTATGTCACTGCGTAAAACATGGGCGGCATGGATCAAATCGAGAAAAAGATGATTATGTAGAATGATCGCGAATAATGGCGAGCGAAAAATATAGTGACAACGACGAAGGAACAAAGCACCCTTGTGAAGCGAAGACTGAAAAAGGCGAGTGAAATTGAGTTTTTTTTTGTAATTGTAAATGTTGATGATTTAATTATTTTTTATTGTATGTAGTCACAAATGCAAGTCTCGAAAGGCAAAAAAAAAACTCCATTGTAAAGCTGAAATATGTATATATTATTATATTCTTTTGAACAAAATTTGGAAAAAGAAATGAGAAGGTGGAAGAGCGAAGAGTCATGGTACATTCATTTCACAATTCCACATGGAATGCTACTTGATCATGAGGTAATCTCTATAAATGATGTGCAAATATATGATGAAGTAAGAGAGAAAGTAGAAAGGGGCCCAGGAGGAGTGAAAGATGAAGAAGGAGCGGATAGAGAAGTTGTGAAGACACAAAGATGATATAAGGCGGATATGAAGGTTTGGAGGATAGTAGTGAAGGGGAAGAGAAAAGCGAGAGTTGATATCCGAGTAAATCAACATATGATTTAATTATAAAGTGAGAAAGTTGGTGCTTCCATATCAAGTTGTGGCTTGATAGATGTCGATTGTAGTTGGTGAGTGGGGATCCTCCTGTGGGTTATCCCTCTGAGAGAAAATAGATAGGAGTTGGAGCTTCCTTGCAAGTTGTAGCTTGCATAATCGAAATATTAGCCTCCTGTAGGTTGGAGCTTATATAAAATTAGTGGTGAGAGGGAGTTGGAGCTTGCCTTTGCATCACAACAATAATGAGATGTGGTTTTCTCCTTATGGGTTTCCACTTATATGTTTGGTGTCTATGTGCATGATGGTTATGTGTTGATACTCTATATTTAATGCAGCAATACTGCTTTTGCTCTATTAATATTGTTGATTTTTTGTACATTAATTCGATCATGAAATGAAGATTTAAATAAGTGTAAAAGAAAGACTTACAAGACCTTGAATGCATTAAAGTGATTCACCCCCTCGCTCGGTTTAACTAAGGGTTCAATAATTTAATATCGAGCCAAGATCCTTACGTATCACTTTAACAGCGTTTGGAAGGATACGAGGTCCCCAAGATGGCTAGCCTAGAAGCATGCTCAACAAATAAAGCCCATGTGTTGATAGCACAAACTATTCCTTTTGGAAAATAAGAATGAAGACATACATAATGTCTCTAAGAATAGAAGTTTGGGCTGATGTGGAGTTGGGATATGCCCCAAAGGATTCTAACAAAAGAAAAGAAGCTAAAAAAATATTTTATGGTTAATGCAAAGCCATGAATGCACTCTTAAGTGAATTTGTGTGAGGCATAATTTATCAAAGTAATGCACAACAAGACGGCCAAAGAAATATGGGATACATTAGAAAGCATCCATGAGGGAGACAAAAAGGTGAATATAGCCAAACTACAAGTCTATAGAGCCGAGTTTGAGAAAATATAAAAATGAATGATGAAGACATTATCAACTTCTTCTTAAGGGTTGTAGAAGCTGAATAACGTGGAAAGATCTAGGAGAAACCATAAAAGAATGTGCAATTGTTCAAAAGATTCTAAGATTGTTACCATCCGGCTTTAACCCCAGGTTTACGCCGCCAACCGTGATTGAAAACTCGACAATGGACCAATTACTTGGAAACTTGATAGCCTATGAGATGAGGCTAGCACGGAAGGAAGTCAAATGTAGAGGGAGAGCGTTTAAGACGAGAGAAGAACAAAGAAGATATATGATCTTGCTCTAATGAAGAAGAGGCCAAATTTGTCGAGAAGATTGGATAGAGGCTCTAGTAAATATAAAGGTAAACTTCCATTTAAATGCTTTAGTTTGTGGAAGAGTTGGGCACTATGCTTCTAAGTGTCCTCATAAGAAAAAAAAAGAATCGGACTCAAGAAACGGAGCAAACCAAAACAAATAAACTGGCATAAAGGGAAGAGAGATTCAATAGAAAATCATTTTACGCTTAGCAAGACGACGGTGCATGCGAAAACTGAGTGAATCCTCCAGTAGAAGAACCTCTAAATTTGTCTTAATGGCGGAAAGAATTTGAAGACGATCTCCTTGGTACATTGAAGAATGTGAGGTAGATCTTGAGGGGAGCTAAGAAGTGCCCTGGAGGAAATAGGCAGACTTAAATTGAAGTGCAGAAAAGCTGAAAGACATTCTCCTCGGAAATATGAAGAACCAAATTCAAAAGACCTCATTCAATTGAAAGTAAAACTTGAAGAAGCTAGGAAGGTGGAAGACACTCTCTTTTAAAGCAAATTGAGGATAAAATTTGGAAACAAAAAAAAAAAGAGTATGTAAGAAGGAAATTAGAAAACTCCCAAAGGAAATTGTCGATGAACTCTTCTCAAATGACAAGCTCACAGTGGGTTGAATAAAATTCTAAATGCTCAAAGATCTCCCTCGATAAAGGCGGATAGGCTATGAAGGAGAAACAAGTAAGTCCGAGGAAGAAGATTACGAAATATCATTTTTGTAAAAGTACATTAAGGACAATGAAGCGGCCTAAGAAGGTTTCTACGGAAGTAGAAATGAAACTGATGAAAGTAAACGAGACATAAGAAGGAACCTCAAAATGACGAACGAACTAAATAAACGATTGAAATTTGAAAAGGGCTCATATACTCATTTGAATATATAAAATTCGGAAACTATCAAAGAATATTCTTTCCACGTATGAGAAATGTCACATGTTTTTCACCGCCACAAACTATTGCTACATATTGTCGGACAAAGAGAATCGATTCCAACCGAGAGGTTGTAGAAGGTGAAAAGACTACCTCAAGCAAACAAATGGGAAGATTCAGCTTCACCGAATGCACTAATCGTTTCCATGGGTATCTCTTTTATTGTAAGGGGTACGGCCATAAAGCCATGGAGTGCGGAAGCTGACTGAAAAAAGACTAAAGTATGAAAACTCAAGAGAGTAAGAACAATGGGGAATGCACTCGTATACATAATCCATTCGAAACATAATCAAGTATTTTTACTACCATCGAGTTGGGCTACGTGTCACAAATGTCCTCTTAGAGAATGTGGTCCATCATCTCGGGAAAGGTACAAAAGGATGCATGCGATTGGAAAAGAAGTTGAATAAGTGTGACACGGCTCTAATAGCTCAAGACCACTAAAGCCGATGGTATTTGGACGGTGGATGCTCAAAACATATGACTAGAGATCGAAGCAAGTTTGTAACCTTTGATGAAAAGAAATTTGGGAATGTAACATTTGGCAATGATAAAGTAGGAAAAATCAAAGGGAAAGGCTCGATCAGTCTGGATAATGGAAGAGGAAAGGCTTTCAGATGTACTATTTGTGGATGGGGAAATTTTTTTTAAGAAAACCAATCTAAGTGTCATTCAAATACTTGACAAAGTTTGAGAGGTTCTTTTTGAGACGAAATGAAGTAGATCGAACACCATGGAAAGACTGACGATCGAAGGTATGCGGGGCGGAAAGTAATGTCTATATAGTGAAAGAAGAAGATAAGGAAGCATACCACTAAGAAAACTTGATGAATCATGGTTATGGCATAGAAGATTGGGACACCTTAACTTTGACCACATCATCAGTTTGAGCAAGAAGAACGTAGTCGGAGAGATATGCCGGCAATAAATAAGACTTCGAATACCATATGTAAATCTGCTAATGAACCGTAGACCCACACTTCTTTCAAGACCAAAGAGAAATTATCTACGAGTAAGCCTCTTCATCTTGTACACATGGACTGTGTGGACCTTCAAGAACTAAAACACCAAGTGGAGAATCTTATTTCATGTTGATAATAGATGATTTTACCATATTGGCATGGGTAGCATTTCTCGAATATAAATACAGACGCTTGAGAAATTCAAAATATTCAAGTCATTGGCGGAAAATCGAACGGGATGCAAACTAAAGTCTGATAGATCGGACGAAAGGAGGTGAATTCACAGGACTATGATTTTTCATACCTATGTAATGAACATGGGATAAAACAACCATTTACAATTTCCATAACACCTCGATAGAATGGAGTGGCGAGAGGCAAAACGGATCGGTTCAACGGTGCCGGAAGCGATGATGTAAGAGAAAGTAACATTCCCCAGACAGCAAGAAGCCGGTACACACATGGCATCATTCCACATTCTTAACAAAGCTCATTTAAGACCAAACTGTGACAAGACTCCTTAAATTATGGCATGGTAAACCAACATCGTCAAAACACTTTAGAGTCTTTGGAAGAAACGAGTGTTTCATAAAAAATAATGATGAAAATGCGGGAAAGTTTGATGCAAGAGCCGGATGAAAAGAATATTTTTAGGAAATGCATCCAAGAGTAAAGGTTACAAGTGCTACAAAAAATACTGCATAAGATTTTGGAAATCATTGATGTAAGATTCGACGAAGAACTACAAATAAAACAAGAAGCACTAGATGTGAAAATCCTCGAGATGATCTTGAAGATGATTACCAAGATAATGATAGGCCCAGGCAAGACAACGAGAAGATATTGAACTAAACTCAAGAGGTCCCTCAGAGACACACACAAAAGAATCATCTAGAAGACAAAATCATTGGGGACAAGAGTGTTGGAGTCAGTTAGAAAGCAGTTAGCTGAACGGACGAGAAGAATTATACCTAGCCATGTTATCACAAATAGAGCCAAGAAGTTTGAAGAAGCCGGCAAAGACATGTAGAAATTTGAATAAGCGATATGTTATCCATTGATATTCTCACGATCACACACTATTTTAGCTTCATGCACAATACAAAATCTCTTCTACCATTGATCATCACACGGAAATAAAATCAATTGCATGCACACATTAAAGCCATAAAAATTCACACATATGAACCACGGTGTATGTAATGGAAAGATTAAAAATTTGAAAATCCCCAAATTTACGTATATTATATATGTCATAGAGATCATGTAATCATCATACAAAGCTCCTCACAAGCTCTCGGTATAATCTCCACCTTTACACTAATCGAGGGCTTGATCTTGCGAATCCCATGCACGTAGATATTTGCCGGCCTTTGGCATTTTTGCCTCTCTTTGCGCCAATCCTAACTTTAAAATGCCTCTTGATGAGAATTTATTACCCTAGCTTTGCTCACACGGTGTTTATAGGCATCTCCTCACGAGTTTTAGTCTGACCATGCATCACTTATAGTCACTGCTTGATAGTCACACTTGCCCTTTCACTGTTATACACTTGGTCTCCTTCCCAGAGCGTATGCATTGAAGTTAAGCGATGTATTCTTTAGTTGATTAATGAGTTTATAATTATCGAATTAATTAATAATTAATTCACACCACTCTCACTTAATTGTATCAATCGGTTAAACTAGATACAAATAGCTCAAGTATGTTTAGATTAGTTAAGGCGAACACAACTCCATTAACTTCCTCAATCAACTCCACCAAACTCTATCACATGAGTTCTAGCTAGTATACATGAAATAGCTCCACTTAACCCTTAGGAATAGCTTAATTCCTTACATCGGCTCTTATTCGCATCTTGTGCACTTAAGCGAGTGCTCCCGAAGGGAATAAGATAATGTTTATAGTCAGAATATTATTAAGAGCTAATATTCGACATATTTATTTTTAGTACAGCGATCTAAAAATAGATTCCTCCAAATATGTCTAAAAATATAAATCCATCTATTTTTCCAACTTGACCAACCATCCATAAATAGCATCCTGTGACTTATAGAATATGCTCCATATGTTAAAAATAGACTTTGCGAAATAAAAAATCACGGTGTGGCCCCCACCTACTTTAGGTGATCACTGTAGGATTAGGAATGATGTTTCGGGATGCCTCCTTCACTCTTTCTTGTTGTAATCTTCAACACTCCCTCTCAACAAGAAAGGACTATCTTTGCATGCGACATACGACTCCATGCATTCGCCCTTTGACCTTCACGAGCGCCGTACGACTCCATGCATACACTGCGCTCTTTTAAAGCTGAATAGGATCCAAACAACTAAATCGATGCTCAGTGCATATATCATCAAAGTCTTCAAGTCTCTTTGGGCCCAGCGCATGTCATCGGGAACCACTACGGCTGTTGAACTCTTGCACCCATGCACTCTTGCACTTGTTGTCAACTCTTATCCACGCTACGAAGTATACGTCTTGTCACTTTGATTTACTGAATCAATCCAACTAATTATGCTCTTGTTGCGGTATGGGCACCTCATAGCAGTTCAATTCATGAGATCCACACCATCTCATGAATCTTGCCAATCTCCTCTTGGGATTAATCATGCATGTCACCCTGCTGGTGGTATGTTTGCATGCACTCCCTCCTACCCATACGGCACAAATTTCTGCATGAGTGGTTTCTTCCACTCCATGATCCTCATATTATGGCTATACACCACGGGGTTCACTTTGCACCGCATGCAAAACTTTCTCCCCTCTCAAGCATCGATTGCATGTCTTTCTCGCACTTCAACCCGATCGGAAGCTCGCGGAGCATCATACTTAAAGTTTGTAGAATTCTTTGCTCGAATCCCAACCTTCTTGGCTTGTCCTTCCTCATCCATACTAACTCCTACACTCCAGAAACTCATCTGCAATGGACAAAATTTGTCGAGTATCACAGGAATAGTGTCATTCTTCTCCATTTTATTATTTTCTGAGTTTATCCTAAAACTCAACGGCTTGATAACTGCCGGTGCTCGATGATCGATATCGTTACGAGACCATGTAGAAATTTGAATAAGCGATATGTTATCCACTGATATTCTCTGATCACACACTATTTTGGCTATGCACAATACAAAATCTCATACACCATTGATCATCACATGCGGAAATAAAATCAATTGCATGCACACATTAAAGCCATAAACATTCACACATATGAACACGATATGTAATGGGAAAGCTTAAAGCTGAAAACCCCCAACTATATTTATATTATATATGTCATAGAGATCATGCCAACAATCATCATACAAATCTCCTCACGAAGCTCTCGATATAATCTCCACGTGCTACACACTAATCGGGCTTGATCTATTTACCAAATCCCATGCTGCCGATCTTTTGCCATCCTTTAGCCTACCTCTCTTTCAACGATCCCTCTTTTGAAGAATGCCTCTTGATGAGAATTTATTACCCCAAACTTGCTCAAGTAGTCTTTATAGGCATCTCTCTTGAGTGTTGGATGAAAACCATCATCTTATAGTGACAGCGTAGTCACACTTTCCTTTCACTGTTACGCCTTTGGTCTCCACTAAAGCTGTCCATACCTTTGAAGTTAAATGATGTATTCTTTAGTTGATTAATGAGTTTATAATTAGTGAATTAATTAATAATTAATTCACACCCTCTCTATAATTGTATCAATCATTTAAACTAGATACAAATATCTCAAGCATGTTTAGATTAGTTAAGCTGAACACAACTCCACATCGGCTTCTCGATCGACTCCACGAGCTGCATGCATGAGTTATAACTAAAGTACATGCAGTAAGCTCCACTTAACCCTTAGGAATAGTGTAATTCATACAGCCATTTCTGTCTGCATACGTACACTTAACGAAGTGCTCTAAGAGAATAAGATAATGTTTATAGTCCAAATATTATTAAGAGCTAATAATATTCGACATATCTATTTTTAGATTGGCAATCCTAAGAAGATTCTCTTAATATGTATAAAAATAGGAAATCCATCTATTTTTCCGAAACGACCAACCATCCATAAATAGCATCCTGCGACTTATAGAATATTCTCCATATGTCTAAAAATAGACATAGTCTAAAAATGAACTGCGACAAAAAATCACACATGTGGCCCCCACCTAGTTTAGGTAATCACTTTCAACTGGATGGGAATGATGTTTCAAGGTGCCTCCTTCACTCTTTCTTGTTGCAATCTTCAGAGACAAATATTGGGTAAATGTTATGAATGAATAAACTAGACAGTTAAGAAAAGTCATACATGGGAGTTAATACCAAGACCAACGGGGAAAAATGTCATTGGCACAAAATGGATATTCAAGAATAAGTTAATTGAACAAGGGCATGTAATTAGAAATAAAGCCATACTTGTATGCAAGGGATACTCACAAATTGAAGGTCTTGATTATGATGGAAACCTTCCCTTTTGTAGTCGAGAATGGAACGATCGAATGTTTTTGGCCTTTGCATGCTATCATGATTTCAAGGGATACCAAATGGATGTGAAGTTTGCCACGTCTGAATGGAGATTTAGAGGAAGAATTCTACATGGAACAACCACAGGGTATCCTTAATAGATAAACATGACTATGTGTGTAGGCCCCATTGATCGGTCTTTACATCCCTCCGTCGAGAGATCATTTCTCTTATTGCATTTCATTATTTAGGTGTCTCATTCTGCTCATTCATTTGCATTACGGTAGAGACATGCCATTGGTATGGAAGGGTTGATTTTCTTATTTCCCTCATGTTGGTACACCATTGGGTTGGTCGGAATTTTTTCCAAAATAATCAAAGTTCATTTCCAAATCATTTTGCGATATTAATTCCATTTTTGGTCGAAAAGAGTCATTTAGTTTAAAATTGAGGGTTTATTCTTGAGATGTTAAATAATTCATGAGGCCATGAGGAGATTTTCCATAAGTTTCGAGTTCAAAATTTTTATTATCAAACATGCTTGAGGACATTTCTTGTTCAAAAATCTGTTTTGAATAAGAAATTGTCGAATTTTATTTTTGTAATGATATGTATTTTTTCACCATGAAATTCTTCACCATCTGACTACGGTCCTCCTTTTTCCAAGGATCAATACCACCGACCTGCAAAATCAGCAGTTTACATCATTCGAAGCGGAAAGTCATGAGGAAACAAAAAGACGAGAGAAGTTGAATTAAATGAAAAGTGCAGGTAAAAAACATTACAAAATGGGTTGTGAGAAGAAAAAATAAAAACCATCTCTTTTCGAATGTTCTCAAAGTTATTTATTCATTTGCATTAAGAGACATTCAAAAAATCTCGGAGAGAAGTCGAGTTTTGAAGTGGAAGAAAAGCTGCGTTTTGAGGAAGGTTATTTGTGCGTTAAGTTGTGTGCGGCGCCTTGGGCGTAGGCGCGGTGCATAGGCGTGAGCGACGCATAGAGAGTTTTTCACCATGTGTTTTTCTAAGAGGGCACGGCGCACCCATTGAGCGCGGCGCATGGCTTGCGTGCGGCGCACGAGCCCCAAGGCCAAAAATCACTTCGCTCACTTAAAAACTCGATTGGTTTCGGCTTTGAATTTTCTCCAAGTAAGTTTGAAAAAGGCTGTTAGAGTGTTTTCATTCATGTATGGTTTGTTTAGAAGCGAAGATATCAAAGAATGAGTGGTGAAACATAAACCACATACCCATATTAAATGCGCTCCAAAGGGTTTGAAAAGGGTGGTTAAAACTTGAAACGTTGGTGCTTAAACCCTCATTCTATTGTCATTTGTGCTCTTTTCATTGTTATCTTCTTCCCATCCCTTCTTATCTTTGTCACACTATTATATCACGGTCCTTTCTCTATATCCATTCCTCATATCCCTCACCCTTTGTCCCAATGTTTTGGAATCCCCAAACCCTATCACTTGTCATCATTTCCCTTCATTGATAAAATCGTAATTTCCACAGATTCAAGGGATGCCTTTATGTCTTTGGCGCACTTATAGGTTGCCATTTCATTAAATTTTTTTTCCTAAACTACACCCCCATCACTATCACCCATTCCCATTACTTATAAATCTCGAAATCCCTAAATTCCCCAAACGGTAGTAATCCTCTGTGATATCTCATTTGACGAATCCTTTTCTGCTTGTGAATATTTCTTCATAACATCTTATCATATATGTGACACATTTGGCATTGAAACAAATACACCAATTGCTCATTTTCAAACTAACCAAACATACAGTTGACAAACACATTTCAGCACCATGTCAGAGACAAATTCATCATATGAGCAGGGATATGAGCAGGACAGTGATTCGATCGCAGAGCTTAATGTACCGAGGAGGTCTCATAAGAGTGGCAGGCACGTCAGGGAGGAGCCCACTTCTCTGGCTCAATTGCAGGCCTGCTCGCTTGTAATGACATGCTTTCAGCAAAATTCATGTTTTCGGTATTGCGAGAAGATATCTCAGATTCAACACCATCCAGAGTTGGTTTGCTTATTTGTCCTACATTTGCATGATGGTCATGTAAATCTTGCTGCAGTGAACTTCACTTTGACACCAGGGACCATTTCTGATGCGACCGGGATACCGAACATTGGTGAGGAGTGGAATAGGAGACAGTAGCTGGTTAGAGCATATTATGAGCCTTACATCAGACCTGGATATTTGAGGCAGTTGGGCAGGGTATTTCCATTCCAATTTCTGAAGGAGTCCTATGCGCCATTAATGAAGCTCATCATTAGATATTTCAGCTACGAGGGTAGATTCTGGCACCTTTATGCATATCATATCAGACTTTTGATGCATTTCACGAGAGTGCGAATGATGAACATTCCATACTTCATGTGCCGAAACATAGAGCGAATGACTACCCTCGTGCAGAAGAAGACTCCGGAGTAGCAACATAACAGCATTTATCATTATGCGCTCATCAAAATCATTGTGGTACATCAGCTTGGTTTGTAGGGCATCACATGGGATGAGTTCATTTCCCGTGTCTTCTTTGCAGCCCCCCAGCCTCCTCCCGAGATTGTTCATGATGAGGCAGAGCCTTCGCATCTGTTTGAGGTTCCTTAGACTGAGCCTATCAGTGCTCCAGAGTGTCTGACATATTAGAGAGGCCACAGAGCCTTATTTGCAGCAGCACGATGAGTACTATCTCCACTAGGGGTGGAAGGGGTCTTGTTATCTTCATCAGCAGCACGAGTACTATCTCCACATGGCGTGGAAGGGGTCTCGTCTTCTACATCAGCACAGGTACAAGACAGAGGCAAGAAGCCTATACACGATGAGGTCCCCTCGGGAGGCCAAGATACTGATTTTATTTTGATCGACGTTGATGCGAGCTCTCCTAGATCAAAGCTGAAAGAGATCATCCAGGAAAAAAAGGCTGAGATTGATACTTTGACTGTGAAGTTGCAAAGAGCTCAGTGGGTTATATATTACTTGGATAAGCGTAATAAACAACTGGAGGATTAGCACACACTTATAGAGTTGCGGCAAATCCGTGAAGACCGTGAATTGGCTCGGAAGAGACCAGGTGACATGACACCATTTGAGCGAGAGTCTTGCCTTACGCACATCAAAATTCATCTGGAGAAGCTCTTGGAAAAGGCCAATAGGGACAAATACATGCTCAGACACATGAAGAATCACTATTGGTCCCACACGCACGTTTGCAGAGCAAAAATGAAGATCCTGAAGGCGAGGCTGAGAAAAGCACTGAAACGTCAGAAAAGGTCGGATCCACTCCGAATATTGGCCGAAGCTTCCTTGGGTGAGCATGAGACATGATGGGAGACCTTCACTCCAAATTTCAGCAAATTTGGAGAAGATTTTGTCATTTTCAAATTTTTTGGTTGCAAAACAGGTTTTTCCGCCCGACGCGTCGCGCCACCCGACGCGCACTTACGTTTGGGACATCTTCTGGAGGAAAAATTTGCATTTTTTGGTTTTTCATGATATATTATGTATGTTCAGAAATGGCCGAAGCATTTCATCAAATTCTGGGCTGCCTAAAGGGCCAAAAACACTCAGAAAATGGCCTTTCTGCCACTTTTTGCACCAGCAGGAACCAGTCTTGGGAGATTGTAGTTTTGGAGGGGCAAATGACATCCAAATTGAAAAATTACACTTGGGTTGGATAGCAGACATCCAGGGCTTTCCAACAAGATATCATGAGCTCAATTTGTACTTCGGAACGTGGCTCAAAATCACCTCCAAAGAGATGCGACGTATAGAGAATTTGAGCGCGACGCATAGAGAAATTTTGCCTCATTTTCACTCTTCAGCTCAGAAATTCGCCCAGTTTTGACTAGTTTTACTTTTTCATGTGATGTTTGACCTACCATGATGTAATTTTATGAATATGATGTAAATTTTTTATGTTTTTACTTGTTCTAGAGGATTCATTCACTAAAAATTGAAAATTAAGTGAATGGATCAGTTTCCTAGCATATAGAGGCAAGTTGTTTGGCTACCTAGATTTTAGCTCCATGTTTAGAATTGGTTGAAATAGCTCCTAGAAGGATGAGATCGACCCCTAGAGGCATGGTAAGGGGTTAGTATGGTCTATATATTGTATTTTCTGAGACATTTCCAGGGTTGGATACTTGGGAAAAGTTTGACACCTCATTGTACATCCATTTTCAGTTTTTGGCAAAGGAAAGACCAGAGTTTTGCAGCACTTGTTGGGATCCTTGTGGATTTTGAGTTTTGATGATGTTCTTCTCATGTTATTTTAAGTTTCATTAATTTTATATGTATTCCATTTCCCTTCTCCTTTCTTCTGAATTAAACAAATGAGTAATTGAGGTAGAATTCATTAGTTTATTGGTGCTCTTCCTTAAACTTTTTTTTAGTTTTATATGTTTTCGTCAGTTTGAAGAGGATCCTTGTACTCTCTTGCCCTCTTTAGCTCCTCAAAATTCTTTTCCATCCATTCATTCGATCTTAAACATCAAATCCGCTGCCTACCTCGCCCCAACTTGAACTTTGCAATATTTGGCCTCATCTCCAAGCCTAAAAATTGTCTTTCCCCTTTTTTCAAAAAAAACCCCTAAAAATCAAAATGAAACCCTCCTATTTGTTTATCTAGTCTAAGATCAGTTGTTTTGATCGTCATCTCAAGCCCCTTTGAATATTTTCCTTGAGATTGACCCGGAGAGAGCCCTCTCCTGTCCTCGTAGGGCTAGCTACGAGGCTGAGCATGGTTTGGTGTTGTCCTTCTTCTGCCTTATTTCAGCCTGAGGTAGATTTGGGAACTAACATAGTGGCGACCATACTGGGGAGAAAATGGTTTGCTTGTTGATGTTATTTGTTTCATAAGTTACAGACAGAGTCTAAAGTCACGCCAGGTAGCTTTCGAAACGCTTTTTCTTTGCATTAGTGGAAGTAGATAAACATTGCTTCAGTCGATCTCCGGTTTAGCTTGTGAATGTGACATTTGCCTTGTGAGTTACCCCAGTATATTACATCGTTCTGGAATTTTGGATGATTGAGTCTAGAATTTGATAGGCTGAATAGATCGTTTTTTCCTTTGATTTTTGAATAGATCAACACACTGGCTTCTAGAAGACATACTAGATCAAATCCCAATCCTGATCCGCCTCCAGTGTATGAGAATCCCAATCTGATTTCAAGAATCCTCTGTCGTGAAAGTCCCGTGATCCCTTTGTTGAAATCTCATTCATGCCCGACTGTATTTGAATTCCTTGAAGATATTGAGTTTGATGATCAGTTCGAGTTATCCTTGTTTGAAACTAAATCTGAAAGTGCTACTGGTTCTACCGTTATAAATCCCGAGTTCATCAAGTACCTTGAGGTTGAAAAAGCTAATAGATCCATTGATAATTACATTCTGAACCTTCAGAACTCTTTTGTTGCAACGAATATTCTTGAGTTTATTGAATCTGCTTCTGAGACTCTTGGTCCATTAGTAGTTACATATGATTCACAAGTTCACACTGAGCCTTCTTTTGTTCCTACCATTCCAGTGCAACAATCGATATCTGATCAGCAATCAGCAGTAGTTCCTCCTCCATCTCCACCACATACACCTCGCACACCTACTGTTCCTACTCCACCTGTTTCTCCAAGACAGATCATAAATCCACCAAGAGCCATGGCTGCTAGATTCGCACCTCTTGTTTTGCCAGCAAATTTGGATCCTATGCCCGCTGATTATCAAAGTAAAATTCCTTTGTTTGATGGTACTCCTCAAAGTGTGCCCACTCAGCAGCATATTGATAGAATGACAAAATTTTTGGACCTGCATGAAGTTGATGAAGAGAATGTCTCCATGAGATTGTTTGTCCAAACTTTTGGAGGTGAGGTACGTAAATGGTTCAGAGCTTTACAGCCCAGAAGTATTAATACATTAGAAGAGCTTCAGAGATAGTTTATAGATCGGTGGGAGATGAAGAAAGATCCGCTGCAAATCACTTCTGAGTATACTAAGATCAAGCCCAATCCTGGTGAGTCCATCCAAGACTATATTATCAGATTTAATGCGGTGTATAATGCAATTTCTGATGACTTGAGGCCTTCTAAGAAGTCAGCTTTGTTAAAATTCCCGGATGGTTTTGATCCGGAGATGGCTTATTCATTACAAGATAGAGATCCGCCTACTTTAGAGGATATGCAGAAGATTTCCGTGAGTGTTGAGGCAAACTTGAATGCTAAGAGAGCTAGACTGAAAGTCGAGAAGAAAGTTGTGAAAAAGGAAGAAGCTTCTACATCTACAGATCAGATACTTCACGAAATGGAAAAGATGTTCGAAAGACTCACTCTTGATAAGCTTGAACCACAAGTTCGGAATCCTAACTTCCGTGGTCAGCAGAAGCCCCAATTCAGGATTAAGAAACGAGAACAACGAGCACAAGAATCAGCAGTCCAGCGCAAGTAAAGACACCTCTTCAGCAGAATTTTGTTGGTCAGGATTCAGATGATGAAGATGATGTAGTGGGGGAGCAAAATCATTTATTTACTCCTGATGATTTTCCCATTTATATCACCGAAGATGAAGAGTATGCAGAATGTTCAGCGGTACAAAGAGATGAGGATTTTATTTTGGCTAATGATGCACCCCTTGAGGAGGAGTCAGATGAGTATCAGAGAGGATACATGAATGCATTTTCAACTCAACAGAAGCAATACTCTCTTAGAAATAGAGATGTACCAGTCAATCCAATTGAGAAGAGGAAGGAAGTTTCAGCGCCTAAAAACGATTCACCTGTTGCACCAAAGAAAGTAAAAGAGGTAGTTGATCCCGCTGCTACTAAGTCATCATCAGCAGAAAAATCAAACCAGCTGATTACATCGAGAGAGAAGGTTGAAAAGAAATATGTTCCAGCCAAAGAGATCGAAAAGACTTCAACTTTCAGTTTGGAGAATGAAATTTCAAAATTGAAGGTATCCATCCCCTTGATTGAACTAATGAGGAACAACAGTTATAAAGGTCAAGTTTCTATAATTTTGAATTTCGATCCCATGTCTGATATGCTGAATATTGAAGATGATCAACCGGAACAGATATTTGGGCCAGATTTAGATGGTGAGTCTCCGGACAACGAAGTGCCTCCTTTTTATATCAGTCTTCGATTGCATGAGTTTGTATTGCATAATGCCATGTTCGATTCCGGTGCTTCCCATAATCTTATGCCAAAAGCAATCATGGAGAGGTTGGGTTTAGACATTACCAGGAAGTACCACGATCTTTATTCATTTGATTCTAGCAGACTGAGATGTATTGGGCTCATTAAATACTTGGTTGTAAGTTTGGATCAGATTCCTACAAAGAATGTTTTGATGGAAGTTGTTGTAGCAGACATTCCTCTGAGATTTGGTATGTTGCTTTCCAGATCTTGGGGAGAAAAGTTGAAAGAGACACTACAATTAGATTTCTCCTATGCGACGATTCTCGTGTTTGGCCAAATGAGAAAATTGTACCGGGAACAAAAAATGAAATATATGATTACGACCAAGGAGAAACCAGTGAATCATCTGATTAATTATGTACATACAGATCTAGAGTCTTTTGTTTTGTTTGCTGATAGTTTTAATGATTTAGATAGTCAGTTGGTTCAAGCAGAAGATATCCTAGAGATTACCAAGAATTTCAGAGAAGTTTTGCAGAAGGAAAGGCAGCTACCGGAAAGCAAAATTAAGCAATAAGCTAAAGATAGTGGACAACAAGCAGAAAAAACAGAGCTAGCACAATTTCAGCACTTAGAGGATGATGAAGAGGGTCTATGGACCATGGATTTCGATGGTACAGTGGGAAACGATGGTGCTAGGATTGGTATTTGGGTACGCAGCCCTTTTTCCGCTCCTAACAAGGTACCGAGCAATGTACGGGTATGTTCTTACAAATTGGCATTTGATTGTTCGAACAATGAGGCTGATTATGAAGCTTTGATTGCTGGCCTAAAGATTCTTAGAAAGATGAATGCTAAGAGAATTACGGTCTATGGCGACTTCGAATTGGTGATTAAGCAGGTAAAGGGTGAATATCAAACGAAACATCCCCGGATGCGGGCTTACCGGAACGTTGTCCTTGATATTTTGAAGCAGTTTTCAGATTATACCTTGACTTGTATTCCTCGCATTCAAAATGGAATTGCTGACACGCTTGCCAAAGAAGCAAGTAACTTGAAGATCCCAATGAATTCAAGTAATAAGTTCGAAATCCATGTGAAGCACCGTCCTACCGTACCGGATAATCAACGATGTTGGAAAGTTTTCCAAGATGATGATGAAATTAATGATTTTCTGCAGAATAAAGGTAAGTTCAAAGATACCTCAATTGATGTAGAATTTGATGATGGTGATGATGTTCAAGTTAATCAAATGGAAGTGTTACAGCTGAAAGATAAAATTATTCCTAAAGGTTTGATACCTTTAGAGGAACTCTTCGATCAGGATGATGTGGCCAAGAAACCAACTTTATGACCGACTGAAAAAGGAGTAGAGGATGTAAATATTGGGACAGCTGAAAACCCCAAAATGGTAAAGATATCCAAGTCATTGTCACCAGAGGTAAGGGCTAAATATGTGAGTTTGTTGTCTTCATTTGCTGATGCTTTCGCTTGGGATTAATCAGATTTAAAGACGTATGACACCAATATAATCCAGCATACTATCCCAGTTAAGCCTAATCAGAAGCCTTTCAGATAAAAGCTAAGAAGAATCAATCCGAAATTGCTGCCATCGATTGAGAAGGAGGTAAACAGGTTGTACAAAGCAGGAATAATTGTTCCTATCAGATTTTCTGATTGGATTTCCAATTTAGTGCCAGTGCGAAAAAAGACAGGTGAGATCCGGTTGTGTATTGATTTCCGAAATATGAACAAGGTGTGATTGAAGGACAATTATCCATTGCCTAAGATGGATCATATATTGCAGCGAGTAGTGGGTGCATCTCGGATGTCACTACTTGACGGTTATTCTGGATATAACCAAATTTTGGTTCATGAGGACGACCGCGACAAAACAGTGTTCACCACTCCGTGGGGGACATTTCACTATGCCAAGATGCCATTTGGTTTGAAGAATGCTGGTGCAACTTTCCAGCGGGCGATGAACATGGCTTTTGCGAACGAAAAAGATGTTTTCCTTGTTATATACCTTGATGATTTGACGGTGTTTTCCAATTCAGATGAAGAGCATATGTATCACTTGAAAGTTGTTTTTCAGAAGTGCAGAAAATATGGTGTCTCGCTTAATCCTAAAAAGAGCTTATTCGCCATGGATGAAAGAAAGTTACTTGGTCACATTATTTCCAAAGATGGCATTCGTATTGATCCGGCGCGTGTTGAAGCAATCCAACAAATTGACCCTCCTAGGAACAAGAAAGAGATTCAGTATTTTAATGGTAAGATGAAATTTTTGCGTCATTTTGTCCCTAACCTTGCTGATCATTTGAGAGAAATAACAAATATGTTGAAAAAGGATAGCCAAGTGAAGTGGATTGAAGATGCGGTAAAGTCCTTTAATTTGGTGAAGTTGGCACTATCTTCAGCTCTGGTGTTAATCAGCCCGGATTACACCCAAGATTTCATTTTGTTTTCCTTTGCTTCAGAACACACCATGGCAGTTGTGTTAATGCAGAAAAGAGATGGACATGAGAAGCCTATAGCGTTTTTCAGTCGAACTATTAGAGACGCAGCCCTAAAATACAACATCATTGAGAAACAAGCTCTGGCACTGGTAAAGGCATTGAAGGATTTCCGGGTATACATTTTGCATTCCCATATTTTAGCTTATGTTCCTAACGTTGCCGTGAAAGATGTTTTAGTACAGACTGATCCAGAAGGAAGACGTGGTAAGTGGATCGCAGCTTTGCTGGAATATGATGTGGAAATAAGGCCCACGAAGCTTATTAAGGGACAGGGGCTGGCAAAGCTTATGGCTGAATCGAATTTGCACGCATTAGACATAAATATGATTACTGCTATGTCTGATGAAGATGAGGATAATTCGCCACTTCAGGTATCGGAAATGTTTGTTGATTCCCCATGGGATTCAGATATCGTCTATGTTCTTCAAAATTTGTCATCACCGCCCGGCATGACTAGAAACAAAGGTAGGACTTTGAAACTGAAGGCTGCAAAATTTTGTATTCTGAATTCTGCACTTTATTGGAAGGATCTAGGTGGTGTGTTATTGAATTGATTGGTGGAGGAAGAAGCGAAGAAGGTAATGGAAGATTTCCACAAAGGAGATTGCGGCGGTCATCATTTTTGGAAGACAACTGCCAATAAGATTTTGAGAGCAGGGTACTATTGGCCGACGTTGTTTGCTGATGTATATAAAACAGTCAAAGGCTGCCATGAGTGCCAGATTTTCGAAGGAAGACAGAAATTATAGCCATTGCCACTCAAGCCTATTGAGGTAAGCGCCCCTTTCCAGCAGTGGGGTTTGGATTTCATTGGGGAAATCCATCCTCCTTCCTCAGGACAACATAGATGGATTCTAACAGCCACCGATTACTTTATGAAATGGATCGAAGCAGTGCCCACAAGACAAGCCACCGATTCGGTAATTATTTCTTTCCTTGAGAACAACATTTTGTCCCGTTTTGGTTGCCTGAGTAAATTGATCACAGATAATGCAGCGGCTTTTAAAACAAGAAAGATGATTGAGTTTTGTGCAAAGTATAAAATCATTTTGGGGCATTCAACCGCCTATCATCCGCAAGGTAATGGTTGGGCAGAATCTTCCAATAAGTCTCTAGTCAATATCATTAAAAAGTTGTTGGACATCAATAAGAAGAGTTGGCATAAGAAGATGGTGAATGCGTTATGGGCTGATCATGTAAGTCAAAAGAAGTCAATTGGTATGTCTCCTTTCGAGTTGGTTTATGGAGTAGATACAGTCTTTCCTACTTCACTTGTTGTTCCGGTGGTCAAGCTTCTTCAGGAAGCTGGTAGTGAAGAAAGCCATATGCAGAGAAGGATAAATCAGATGATTCATTTACAACAAACGAGAGAAGAGGTCTTCCAGAACACATTTAAGTTGCAGGAAAGAATAAAAAAGATCTATGACAGGAAAGCGAAGGCAGATAAATTCCAGTTGGAGGAAGTGGTACTGAAGTGGGATGCTAGGAATGAAGACAAAGGTAAACACGGTAAGTTTGAAAACCTATGGAAAGGTCCATTCAAGATTGCAGAATATCGAGGTCAGAACGCCTTTCTATTGAAAGCGATGAATGGTGAAGACTGTCCAGGAGGGCCGGTTATTGGCCGGCTACTCAAGCGCTACCATTTCTAAGTTGTTTTCTGCTGATCATATTGTCATTGTACATATCATGTATTTCAATCTCATTGCAAGTGTGCACTATAGTCTTTTCTTAAGTCTGGGGCCCGAAGTGAAGGCTATAATTATGAAGAAGGATTTCAGTTTTCATTTGAGTTTGTTTAGTCGGTTTGTTTCAGTCATTTCTGTTTTAAAGGTTGTGTCAGTTTAAGTTAAAGTTTCAGTCAAATAAATTTAGTCAATAAATTGAGTTATCAGTCTTTTTTCGATTTGTCAAATAATGGACTCCATAACCCAATTGATAAAGGCACTGGTCTGCTCTCCCAAAGATCTGCCGTTCTTGGCACCTCCAAGGAGCTACCATCCCCATTGGAGCCAATGTTAGAGTCGGTCTTTACAGCCCTCCGTAAGAGATCATTTCTCTTATTGCATTTCATGTTTTAGGTGTCTCATTCCACTCATTCATCTGCATTCCGTTAGGGGCATGCAATTGACTGACGGAAAGGGTTTGGTTCTCTCATTTTCCCTCATCTTTGTACCTGCTGGGTTGGTCAAAATTTATCCAAAATCATCAAAGTTCATTTCAAGTCATTTGCAGTCATAGATGCTATTTTGGTCAAAAAGAGTCATTTTAGTTTCTAAGTCTAGGGTTTAGTCTTCTGAAATGTCAAATCATGCCCGCAGGCCATGAGGATGGTTTCCAATAAGCTCTCAGTTTAAAATTTTATCATCAAACATATTCGAGGACATTTCTTGTTGAAAACTCTGTTTTGAATAAGAAATTGTCGAATTCATTTTTGTAATAAGATGTATCTTTCCACCATGAAGTTCTCCACTTGTAGATTCTGGTCCTCCTTTGCCAAAGTTCAACGCCAACATCCCTGCAAAAATCAACCAATTTCATCATTTCAAGTCCAGAAAGTCACTGAAAAAAAAGAAAGACAGAGTTTTATTAAATGAAAAGTGCCAAAATCAAAAGAACATTACAAAATGGGTTTAGAAGAAGAAAAAATCAAAGTCATCTCTTTTCAAGATTTTTCTCAAGGTTATTTATTCATTTTCAACAAGTGTTATTGAGAAAATTCAAGAGGAAAGTCGAAATTGCAGTAGAAGGACGAAACTGGGTTTTTAAGCTGTGACTATGTCTTGGAGGATTGCGCGCGGCACATTGGGCAGAGGCGCGGCGCATAGGCCCGACGCGGCGCGTTGAAGAGTTTTTCACAGTGGAAATTTCCAAGGGCGCGGCGCACCCAAAGGCCGCGGCGCATAGAGCCCTAAGGCCGGAATTCATATCCACTCCACAAAAATTCGATTTGTTCCAGTGCGATTTTCTCCAAGTAAGTTTGTCAAAGCCGGTTCATTTATTTTAGGGTGTGTTTGTTGCGTATTGAAGAGAAGGAATTCAAGTGTTTAATGGTGAAAGACTTAACCCTATACCCATATTGCAATCTGCTCCCAAGGGTTTGAAAGGAGGTGGTTAAAAACTTGAAATTTTGGTGTTTAAACTCTCATTCCATAGACATTTGTGCTCTTGTTATCGTTATCATTTTTGTCACTACTATCACTGTCATATTATTATATCACAGTCCACTGTCCCATATCCCTTTTACCCTTTATTCCCATGTCAATGAATTCCCAAAACCTATCATTCACTTCCCTCCATTGATAAATTCCTAATCTCCATAAAATTCAAGCGCTGCCTCGTGTCTTTGATTTCATTTATATATTCCCATTTCATTGACTCATTCCCATCACTATCACTCATTCCCATTGCTTATAAATCCCCAGATTCCTAAGTCCCTCAAGCAGTGGTTGTCTTCACACTTGAAACTCATTTGATAGTCCTTTTCCCACTGTGATGTTTCTTATAGCACCTTGATATATATGTGACACATTTGGCATTAAAACAAATACACCAATTGCTCATTTTCTAACCAACCAAACATACAGTTGACAAACACATTTCAGCACCATGTCAGAGACAGATTCACTATATGATCAAGGATATGAGCAAGACAATGATTCATCTACCGAGCTTAATGTGCCGAGGAGATCTCATAAAAGTGGCAGGCATGTCAGGGAGGAGCCCACTTCTTTGATCCAATTGCAGGCCTGTCCGCTTGCCATGGATTGTTTTCAACGTCAGTCATGCTTCCAGTATTGTGAGATGATTGCCCGAACTCAGCATCATCATGAGTTAGCTCGCCTATTTGTCCTACATTTGCATAATGGTCATGTAAATCTTACTGGAATAAACTTCACTTTGACACCAGAGACTATTTCTGAGGTGACTGGGATACCGAACATTGGTGAGGAGTGGAATAAGAGACAACAGCTGGATAAAGCATATATGAGCCTTACATCAGACCTGGATATTTGAGGCAGTTGAGCAGGGTATTTCCATTCCGATTTCTGCAGGAGTCTTATGCACCATTGATGAAACTCATCATCCGATATTTCAGCTATGAGGGTAGATTCTCACGCCTTTATGCATACCTTATCAGACTTTTGATGCATTTCACGAGAGTGCGACTGATGAATATTCCATACTTCATGTGTCAGAATATAGATCGGATGACTACCCTCGTGCAGAAGAAGACTCCGGAGCAGCAACATAACAACATTTATCATTATGCGCTCATCAAAATCATTGTGGTACATCAGCTTGGTTTGCAGGGCATCACATGGGATGAGTTCATTTCCCGTGACTTCTTTGCAGCTCCCGAGCCTCCTCCCAAGGTTTTTCATGATGAGGCAAAGCCTTCACATCAGTTCGAGATTCTTGAGACTAAGCCTATTAGTGCTCCAGTGTGTGTGACATATCAGAGAGGCCACAGAGCTTTATTTGCAGCAGCACGACGAGTACTATCTCCACCAAGGGTGGAAGGGGTCTCGTTATCTTCATCAGCAACGCGAGTACTATCTCCACATGATGTGGAAGGGGTCTCTCCTTCTACATCAGCACAGGTACAGGACAGAGGCAAGAAGCCTATGCACGATGAGGGCCCCTTGGGAGGCCAAGATACTGATTTCACTTTGATCGATGTTGATGTGGGCTCTCCTAGCTCAAAGCTGAAGGAGATCATCCAGGAACAAAAGACTGAGATTGATACTTTGACCGTGAAGTTTCAGAGATCTCAGTGGGTTATAGATTATTTGGAGCAGCGTAATAAACAACTGGAGGATCAACAGACGCTCATAGAGTTGCGGCAGATCCGTGAAGACCGTGCATTGGCCCGGAAGAGACCAGGTGACATGACACCATTTGAGCGAGAGACCTGCCTTACGCATGTCAACATTCATCTGGAGAAGCTCTTAGCGAAGGATAATAGGGAAAAATACATGCTCAGACATATGAAAAACCACTATTGGGCCCGCACACACGTTTGCAGGGCAAAAATGAAGATCCTGAAGGCAAGGCTGAGAAAAGCGCTGAAACGTCGGAAAAGGCCGGATCCACTCCGAATATTTGCCGAAGCTTCCTTGGCTGAGCATGAGACATGATGGGAGACCTTCACTCCAAATTTCAGCAAATTTGGAGAATATTTTGTCATTTTGAAATTTTTTGGTCGCAAAACAGGTTTTTCCGCTCGACGCGTTGCGCCACCCGACGCGCGCTTATGTTTGGGACATCTTCTGAAGGAAAAATTTGCATTTTTGGGTTTGTCATGATATATTATGTATGTTCAGGAATGGCCGAAGCATTTCATCAAATTCTGGGCTGCCTAAAGGGCTAAAAACACTCCAAAAATGGCCTTTCTGCCACTTTTTGCACCAGCAGGAACCAGTCTTGGGAGATTGCCGTTTTGGGGGGGCAAATGACATCCAAATTGAAACATTCTACTTGGGTTGGATAGAAGACCTCTAGGGCTTTCCAACGAGCTATCATGAGCTCAATTTGGACTTTGGGAAGTGCCTCAAAATCACCTCCAACGTGGGGCGACGCATAGAGAAATTGAGCGCGGCGCATAGAGAAATTTTGCCTCATTTTCACTCTTCAGCTCAGAAATTCGCCCAGTTTTGACTAGTTTTACTTTTTCATGTGATGTTTGATCTACCATGATGTAATTTGGAAACCATGATGTAATTTTGGCATTTTTTTACCTTTTCTAGAGAATTCATTCACTAAAAAGTGAAAATTGAGTGAATGGATCAGTTTCCTAGCATATAGAGGCAAGTTGTTTGGCTGCCTAGATTTTAGCTCCATGTTTAGAATTGGTTGAAACAGCTCCTAGAAGCATGAGATATACCCCTAGAGGCATGGGAAGGGGTTATGATAGTCTATATATTGTATTTTCTGAGACATTTTCAGGGTTGGATACTTGGGAAAAGTTTGGCACGTCATTGTACATTTTTCAGTTTTTGGCAAAGGAAAGACCAGAGTTTTGCAGCACTTGTTGGGATCCTTGTGGCTTCTGAGTTTTGATGATGTTATTCTCATGTTTTTTTAAGTTTCATTAATGTTATATGTATACCATTTCCCTTCTCTTTTCTTCTGAATTAAACAAATGAGTAATTGAGGTAGAATTCATTGATTTGTTGGTGCTCTGCCTTAAACTTTTGTTTAGTTTTACATGTTTTCGTCAGTTTGAAGAGGATCCTTGCACTCTCTTGCACTCTTCAGCTCCTCAGCAGTCTTTTATATCCATACATTGAATCTAAGACATCAAATTCATTGCCTACCCTGCCCCAATTTGAACTCTGTAAGAATTTGGCCTCATCCCCAAGCCGAAAAATTGTCTTTTTCCCTTTTCCAACAAAAAACCCCTAAAAATAAAAATCAAACCCTCCTATTTGTTTATCTAGCCTAAAATAAGTTGTTGTTATCGTCATCTCAAGCCCCTTTGAATATTTTCCTTGAGATTGACCCGGAGAGAGCCCTCTCCTGTCCTCGTAGGGCTAGCTACGAGGCTGAGCGTGGTTTGGTGTTGTCCTTCTTCTGCCTTATTTCAGCCTGAGGTAGATTTGGGAACTAACATAACCCATCCACCAAGAAGTTCATTGTGAGAAAATATGTTCAGTTTATTTAGGAGGAAGCTTGGGATGGAAGCATAGAGAAAACAGTGAATGTTAAACACTTTTTATCTCATGATGAAAATGATGATGAATTGGCTGAAATACATCCCCAAACAGCAGCACCAACACAAGAGCAGCAAAGCACACCCTTGAGGAGAAATGAAAGTGCTTCTCAAAGCACACCGCAAGGAGGAAATTCAAGTGCTTCCTCAGGCATTTGTACACCTAGTGAAAGAGGTAAGAAGTTCAGAAATTTGAATGACATTTATGCACAAGAGGTAGCAAATGAAGGCATCAATTCTTTGTTTGCTTTATATTGTCATGTTGATGATCCTGTTCATTTCGAAGAATATATTAAGGATAAGAAATGGATAGAAGCTATTGATGAAGAGATTAATGCCATAGAAAGAAACAAGACTTGGGATTTGGTTGAACTCCCAAAAGGTAAAGATGTCATTGGAGTTAAATGGGTCTACAAGACCAAGAGTAATGTTGAAGGAAAAATAGAGAGACACAAGGCAAGACTTGTCATCAAAGGGTATAAGCAGAAACATGGGATAGAATATGAGGAAAATTTCGCACCGGTTGCTAGAATGGAAACCGGGAGAGCAGTGTTGCCCATAGCAGCACAAAACAAGTGGAAATTTTACCAAATGGACGTGAAGTCAGCATTCCTAAATGGAGTGTTAATGGAAGAGGTTTACATTGAAAAAACTCTCGGTTATGAAAAGAAAGGCCAAGAGCACAAAGTCTGCAAGTTGAAGAAATCTCTTTATGGGATGAAGCAAGCGCCAAGAGCGTGGTATAGTAGAATAGACTCCTATCTCCTGGAAATTGATGGTAAAATGTGATTTTATTCTTATATGTTGATGATGTTATTTTCACAGGTAATGATGATTACCTTATTGAAAATTTTAAAACAGTCATTAAAGAAGAATTGGAAATGACTGACATGGGTTTGTTGAAATACGTCTTAGGAATAGAAGTAGAACAAGATGAAAATGAGATTTTTATCTCACTGGAAAAATATGTTAACGAAGTGCTGGAAAGATTTAATATGCAAGAGAGCAAAGCAGCGATCACTCCCACAGTGATGGGATTAAAACTCAGCAGAGAGGTCAGCAGCAAGGATTTTGATCCTAGCTTATACAAGAACATAGTTGGCAGCCTCATGTATTTGACTGCAACTAGGCCCGACATAATGCATGCTGTTAGTTTAATTTCCAGATTCATGGAGAAGCCAAAGGATGCACATTGGCAGGCAGCGAAGAGAATTCTGAGGTATGTTAAAGGTACTAAAAGGTTTGGTATTTTATATACTACTTCAGAATGTTCAGATTTAGTTGGATACACTGACAGTGATTGGGCTCGAAGTGTAGATGATCGGAAGAGCACTTCCGGTTATGTTTTTCATATGGGTTCAGGAGCCATTTCATGGGCTTCTAAGAAACAACCGATTGTAGCGTTATTTACAGCAGAGGCAGAGTATGCGGAAGCTACAGCAACAGTGTGTCAAGAAATTTGGATGAGAATAATTTTGAGAATTTATGCCAAGAACAAGTAAAAGAGACAGTAATTTATTGTGACAATAGCTCAACTATAGCATTTTCAAAGAATTCAGTGTTTCACAAGAGAATGAAACACATTGATGCCAAGTATCACTACATCAGAGAACTAGTGAACAATGGAGAAATTGTTTTACAACATTGTAGAACAGAGGAGAAATATACAGATATTTTAACAAAGCCATTGGGGCAGAAGACCTTTGACTTTTTAAGAAAATGCTTGGGTATGACAGATAACCCAGCAACTGACTTTAAGGGGGAGTGTTGAAGATATTAAAGTCACCTGCTAGCCTTTGAGCAGGAAGAAAAATATTACAGAGGTAGCAGTAGCAGAGGAGCTTGCATGCAATGCACCGTGCATTCAAAGAAGAATGGGAAAATCGTAAGGATGAAATCAATGTTGATGGGCTGTAGCCACTATTGCAGAGGAGAATTAATTTTGTTATGGGCGTAGCCATTTCTAAAGAGGAACGAATACTTTTGTGGTTCCAAAGCACGGAAGAACAGAGTTTATTTAAAAAATAGTTCTTTCGGGCTTTTAAGCCCTCAAAAACCAAAAATGAAGGAAATTGTTTAAATGGCGAAAGACTTTAAGTTTTTTGAAAAGGCACGACAAGTGGTCCCCACCAATTAAGCGCTAATCGCAATCGCAAGTTTAACTTGCAGTGTCTTGTTGATGTGGTGAGTTCTGCAAGCGGAACGTTCTCATATTATACAACAGCCTTTGTTTTAAGGCCCAGTGCAATGCACACATCACAATCAAACATTGTATTACAATCGCCCTCCACCGTTGCCAAGGTCCGCAGGTCCACAGACCACGCGGCAATATATTATACAATCGCATGTATTCAATCGGAGGCATTTTTGTTTATGCCTCGATTGCAATAACCAAAGGGTGGACCCGATCTATTGTATAGGGCGGAGTTTATTGTAAGCCATCACATCCATTTTTGATCGGCGATCAAAACTCTTTTGAGTATGGCCCGATTGCATTTTGATGTGACGGACCCGATCCAGAATTGTAGTGCAATTTATTTGTTCGATCGCGTCCAATCCCGATCGGAGTTTGTATATTAATGATCCCGGACCCGATGATCTTATAAAGCAGATTTAATAAGAGCTCATCGCATCCGGTTTGCAATCGCAATCAGAGATTTTATGTGATCCATTTGTTTTGTTAAAACATGGACCCGATTGGTGTCATAAAGTTTGGCTCATAAGTTTTCAAGTCTGGCGGGTCGGAGATTTACAAAGGTTTATTGTTTGTTTTTAATATGCGCGGCATATATAAAAGAAAAAGGCTCGAGAGCCTATTGTGTGTTGTAATACACAGTGAATGTATTTTTTGCACAACAGTGCAGGTGAAAGAAAAACACAACAGTGTTATTACAGAGACAGAGTGTTTTGTTTTTTTGTGACAGTGAAGTTTTGTGAACTGCTTTTGCAGCAGTCAACATTTTGTAAATCCCTCTGTGTGAGGAAGACATTGTAATAGTTTTTTTTTAAAGGAATAGAAGTTTGTTTTCAGTGTGGAAACTCTGTCTCCTGTCAAGAAATTTTATATTTCTCTGTGTTGTAGAGGAGAGTATTACTCTCTCCATTATTCTTCTGGAATTTTCAATATTCCATCAGAAAAAAAAGACAGAGAGTAGATTTTTTAACGCTGTATTGTTGTAGCTGCAGTTGTTTTTTTTTGTAAATGGCAGAACAAAAGTTCTGTGGCACTTCTGTAATAGATTTTTTAAGTTTAATGGAATAGAAGTCTTTTGTGCCATCTTTGTTTAGCAAGTTTTAATTGAATCTCTGTGTTGGGAAGAGGAATTTTATTTCCTCTGTCTGTTGTTTGGAATACTTCAGAAATTCCAACATGGTATCAGAGCTAGTCCAGGCTCTTTGAATTTTGTCAAAGAAGATGAAGGAAGAAGAATGAGTTGTTGTAATAGTTCTCTAGCAGTGTGAAGGCTCATCAAAGTCTAGGTATTTTACAAAACAGAATTTTTGTTGTGTGTTTAAAAAAAGTGTAGTCTAGATAAATATTTTTGAAGAAGGAGTTTGTCTCTTGAGAAGAGAGACAGTTTGTCTAAAAACACAGTCAAGTTTAGAGCATAGTTTAGTGTGCTAGCCATGGCAGGAGCCAGCACAAGCACGAGTATAGGAAATAATCAACTCCCACAGTTCAATGGGAAGAACTATGATTATTGGGCAATCACCATGAGAGCTCTGTTTGCCTCTCAGGATTTATGGGAGTTTGTTGAAGATAGTTTTGAAGAACCATCAGATGAAAATGCTTTTAATGCCCTAACACAAGCAGAGAAGGATTTGCTGAAGAGTAATATGAAGGACTCAAAATCCCTCTTCCATCTCTATCAAGCAGTGCATGAAAGTGTGTTTCCAAGGATAGCAGTAGCTAAGAGGTCCAAGGATGCATGGGATACCCTCCAGACAACCTATCAAGGTATGGAGAAGGTGAAGACAACAAAGCTACAATTGCTGAGGAGAGATTTTGAAACTCTCTGTATGAAAGAGTCTAATAACATAGACTCATTCTTCATAGATGTGATTGGGTTGATTACCCAGATAAGGGTCTCATGGAGAGACACTTGAAGAAAGAAGGATAGTGGAAAAAGTGTTGAGGAGCTTACCCTAAAGGTTTGATGTGATAATCACAACCATAGAAGAGACAAAGGATCTCTCAAAGTTTACTGTTGATGAGCTTTCTGCATCATTGATGACACATGAAAAAAGATTGGGAAGAACATCAAAATCATCTTTGGAGCATGACTTCAAGACCCAAATGTCCTTTGGAAGAGGAAGAGGTCAAGGCAGAGGAAGCTACAGAGGAAAAGGAAGAGGCAGAAGTCAAAACAGAGGAGGGAGAAACAACCCTGCAAATACTCATGGAAGGGACAGTAATCAAAATCAGAGCCAAGGCCAAGGAAACAGCCAGCAAGGTGGAAAAAATCAAGCAAATGGACAAAGATATGACAAATCCCAAGTCCAATGTCATTACTGTAAGAAGTATGGCCATTATGCCAATGAATGTAGGAAGAAACATAGTGACATGGGTAATAGACCTAGTGCTAATTTTACCAAAGAAAATATCAGTCAAGAGAAGTTGTTTTTAACATGTAATATGGTTGAAGAGAAAAATGAAGATATATGGTTTCTAGATTCAGGATGTAGCAACCATATGACTGGAAACATTTCCATGTTTTCCATGTTAGATGAAAATGTGAAATCTCAAATTACTTTGAGGACAGACAGTAAGGTCTCTGTCATGTGAAAAGATAGAGTAAGTGTTTTGACAAAGAAAAGAGAAGGAAGATCCACATCAGATGTTTATTATGTGCCTGATATGAAGTGTAACCTCTTGAGCATTGGACAACTCATTCAAAAGGGGTACAATGTTTTATTTGAATATGATGTATGCACCATCATGGATAAACCACCAAGCAAGAAATGCATTGCATAAGTGAAGATAACAAGGAACAAAATGTTCCCTCTCAAGATGAGAGCAGATTTGAAGAAAGGAGTTGAAATGGAAACAGTGACACAAGAGACATTCCAAAGAGAAGCCAATGATGAAAATTGGTTATGGCACTTGAGATTTGAAAATCTCAACTTTGGAGCTCTGAATTTATTGCATAAGAAAGGAATGGTAAAGGGATTACCATTTATTGAGAAACCAGACAACCTATGTGAAGGCTGCATCTTGGGCAAACAACACAGAGAAAGCTTTCCATCAAGAAAGAGCATAAGGGCAAAGGCACCCTTAGAAATTGTCCATTCAGATTTGTGTGGACTAATGCAAACAACATCACTAGCAAACAGTCACTATATGCTAACTTTTATTGATGATTACATAAAGAAAACGTGGGTTTATTTCTTGAAATATAAAAGTGAATTGTTCGAGAAATTCTGCCACTTTAAGGCTCTTATAGAGAAACAAAGTGGGCAGCATATTAAAGTTTTAAGAACTGATAGAGGAGGAGAGTATATCTCAAAATAATTTCTGCGTTTTTGCAGAAAAAATGGCATACATAAGAAATTTACAGCAAAGTACACACCGCAGCAAAATGGTGTTGATGAGAGGAAAAATCGAACCATCATGGACATGGTAAGAAGTATGCTGAAGGAAAAACATTTGCCAAATGAATATTGGTCTGAAGTTTTACATTGTGCAGCATACATCTTGAATAGATGCCCAACCAAATTTGTAATGAACAGAGTTCCAGAAGAAGCATGGAGTGGCATAAAACAAGGTGTCACGCACATGAGAGTTTTTTTTTGTGTGGCTTATGCACACATTCCAGATCAGCGAAGGAAGAAGTTGGACAGTAAGGGGGAGAAGTGCATATTTATTGGATACAGTGAAGAATCCAAGGCATACAGGTTATATAACCCATCCACCAAGAAGTTTGTTATAAGTAGAGATGTACAGTTCATTGAGGAAGAAGTTTGAGATGGAAGCATTGAGAAAACAATGAATTTGAAGAGTTGTTTGTCTCATGATGATGATGAGGAAGAAATGGATGAAAGGAACACCTCATTAGTAGCACCATCTCCACCAACACAAGGACAACAAGGGACAGCATAAGCAAGAATGAGAACACCCTTGAGAAGTGATAACAGTGCTTCTCCAAGCACACCACAAGGAGAAGATTTGAGTGATTCTACAAGCACAAGTTCAACAAGTGAAAGAGGAACCAAATTCAGAAGTTTGAATGAGATTTATGAGTGAGAGGTAGCAAATGAAGGTATGAAATTTTTATTTTCATTGTAATTTCATGTGGATTATCCTATTCATTTTGAAGATGCTGTAAAAGATAAGAAATGGATAGATGCTATGGATGAACAAATGAATGCAATAGAGAAAAATAAAACATGGGAATTGGTTGATCTCCCAAAAGGAAAAGAAGTTATTAGAGTGAAATAGGTCTACAAGACCAAAAGAAATGCTGAAGGTAAGATTGAAAGGCACAAGGCCAGACTTTTTGTCAAAGGCTACAAGCAACAACAAGGAAGAGATTATGAAGAAACATTTGCACTGGTTGCAAGAATGGAAACAGTAAGAGCAGTGTTGTCCATAGCAGCACAACACAAGTGGAAGGTTTACCAAATGGATGTAAAATCATCATTCCTAAATGGAGTATTGATGGAAGAGGTTTATGTTGAACAACCTATGGGCTATGATAAAGAAGGCCAAGAGCATAAAGTATGCAGATTGAAAAAAGTTCTTTATGGGCTGAAACAAGCACCAAGAGCATGGTACAGTAGGACAGATGCCTATCTACTAGAAAATGGGTTTGAAAAATGTGAAGGAGAACCCACATTATACATCAAGGAGAAAGATGGTAAGATGCTAATTTTTGTTTTATATGTTGATGATGTGATCTTTACAGGTAATGATGCTTACCTCATTGAGGATTTTAAATCAGTCATGAAGGATGAATTTGAGATGACTAATATGGGATTGCTGAAATACTTCTTAGGAATAGAAGTAGAGAAAAATAAAAATACGATTTTTATCTCTCAAGCCAAATATGTAAATGAAGTTTTGGAAAGATTTAATATGCAGGATTGCAAGGCAGGAATTACTCATACAGTGATGGGATTGAAATTAAACAGAGAAGACAACAACAATGCTTTTGATCCAAGCTTGTATAAGATCATAGTTGGCAGCCTCATGTATTTAACTGCAACTAGGCCGGATATTATGCATGCTATGAGTTTAATTTCCAGATTTATAGAAAGGCCAAAGGAGACACATTGGCAAGTAGCAAAAAGAATTCTGAAGTATGTGAAAGGAACAAAAAGGTATGGAATTTTATATACCACTTCAGAAAATTCTGAATTGATTGGATATACTGATAGTGATTGGGATGGAAGTATAGATGACCGGAAAAGTACATATGGTTATGTTTTTCATATGGGTTCAAGAGGCATTTCATGGGTTTCGAAGAAACAGCCAATTACGACTTTATCTACAGCTGAGACAGAGTATGTGGCAGCTACAACAACAACATGTCAAGCAGTATGGTTGAGAAGAATGTTAAGGATTTTGTGTCATAAACGGGTAAATGACACAACAATTTATTGTGATAATAGCTTAGTAATAGAATTGTCAAAGAATTCAGTGTTTCACAAAAGAATGAAACACATTGATGCCAAGTATCACTACATCAGGGAGCTAGTGAACAATGGTGAAATTGTTCTGAAGCATTGTAGAATAGAGGAGTAGTTTGCTGACATTGACAAAACCATTGGGGTAGAAAAATTTCAATTATTTGAGAAAGTGTTTGGGTATGGAAGAAAATCCAGTAGTTGAAATTAAGGGGGAGTATTGGAATTTAATTCCAACTGCACAGATTGAAAAAGATGAATAAATCAACCATGTAGGAGGAAAAATGACAACAACGCAGGATATTTTGTTTTAGTTTACACACCATCGAGCCTGCAATAAAATTCTGGTTTTTAATGAACTTGCAAAACCAAATTTTAGGTTAAAGTCGTAGCTTCATTTTTGCATTGAAGAACCGTGTTTCCATCCCTCTATTTAAATCACAACACCAACCGCCATTAAATTTCACCAAACACAGAATGTCGAACTCGCACTTCGCAACATCACAATTTCACATATCACATATCCTTGTTCGCACCATCACAAGTCTCATTATTTTGTTTACGATGTGATATCGCTGATATCGCATATCACATATCACATACAAGAATATCGCAAGCCTTGATTCCAGTCAGCAGGGACAAAGATCGGATGCGATGATTTATGTAAAAGGTTTTTTATCGCATGTTTGAAATGCCACAACGTATTTTTGTTTAAAGTCTTTATATTTAAGGGGTATGCATATATATGTTTAGTCATAAATATATATATTATAAACATAGAATTTTTATAATATATTTTATAAAATAGTTTGTTTTTAAGTTTTTTTTAATATGTCGTGTATAAAGAGAAAAGGTTCGAAGGCATAAATCACTGTATGTATTTTTGCAAAAGAGCCCGAAGGTTGAAAATAGAATACAACACTGTGTGCGTTTTTATTAAATACATGCCGAGAGCATAAGAATAATGACTCTGTGTGTGAATAGCACTATGTGCATTTTTGACTGTGTGTATTATTTTTGTAAGCCCAAAGGCAAAAGAAAACAGATCGTTGTGTGTGTGCAAGTTTAAAAATAAAAATAAAAAAAGAAAGAGAGTAGATTTTTAAATGTTGTGTTGTTGTAACAACAATTTTTTTTTGTAAATACCAGAACATCAGTTCTGTGGCACTTCTGTAATAAATTTTTTAAGTTTAATGGAATATAAGTCTTTTGTGCCATCTCTGTCCAACAAGTTTTAATTGAATCTCTGTGTTGGGAAGATAAATTTTATTTCCTCCATTTGTTGTTTGGAATACTTCAAAAATTCCAACAAAAAGTGAAAATTTTCTTCAGTCACAATAGAGATTTCTGATCTAATCTACTGTCAAGAGGACCCAAATTCATACTTCCCCATCATAATATTGGCATCTAGTTTAAGGGTTAGTAAAGTGATATATTTTCAACTAGGTGAGTGTAAAAATCTAGCCAATAAACCAAAACAAACTACAAAGTTATCTTGCATATATTACATGTGTAGTGTGTATTGTTTCTAAACTGAGAACATGCTCTTCGACACGCTCTTCATGGCACCTGGTTCAATCTATCCAGGCTATTCAAGAATGATTTCAAGGTAACAAATAACTATTTATAAAAAGATACTCCGCTATTTTTATTAAAAAACTTTGATATAATGTCGTGTAGTTGTGAGTAGCAACGCCTTTGCACATGAAATAGTTACACGTCCTCAGTGAGGTTGGCCATAAAATACTAAACTTAATTTCAAAATACTCCAGTCCATGTGGATGAGGACAATAGGAGACTGTACTCTTATTCATTTGATAATTTGAGAAAGAGCTAAAGTGTGAGATGAGCGAAATTGAGGAATAAATTAAGATTTAAAAATATACAATTTATTAAGTATTAAAGTCAGAAAATAACAATAATTTAAATATGTGTTAATTAAATTAAACAATTTCTATTAAAATTTAAATTTCTTTTCTTTTTTTTTATTTCCTAAAATAATAATATTGTAATTTTTGAATTAAATATTATTAAAAAAATTATGATTTAATAAAAATATTTTAAAGCCAATAGAAAAATTAGAACATTAATATTATCCAAAGGAAAATAATAATTAAAATAATGTATTATATTATTATTATAGAATATTTTTATTAATTTTTTATTTATTTATTATTTATTATTTTTATTTTTTGGTAAAAAAATTTCATTATATTATGATAGTATACGTGTCAACAAAATACATCATCATTGCAACAAATTATAACAATACAGGCTTAAGAGTTGGCCCAAGCCTTGCTCTGAACAATGAGAAGCCTAAAGATGAGCCAAGACAGTTAATGTTTTTGGTTATTGCTAGCAAAAAAGGAACATAATTACAAATCTTAGAATTACACATTAAGGAGGGGGATTGGGAGGGAACCCTCAAGGTGCAACAAAGAGAGCATCACATTCATGCATATGGTAATCTATGTGTTCCAACCGAATCTCAAAGGCGCGGATATGGTCATTTGTGCATCGTTTCTGGTGCCAGAGTCTAAGGCCTCATTTTTCATATGCTAAAGTTCACTTATATATGTAAGAAATTCGCACATGTCCTCATACCTTTGTTCCCTCATCCTATCAATGTTGAGATGTATGTGGTCCAACTGGGTGACCATGGAATCCAAGGTGATCAAAGCTTCTACGTGGCCCAGTGAGCGGGATGGAGACAGGGCCATATCCGCTACAGAGTGGTGACTCTCAGTCGACTCAGAGTCCGAGCTAGGATACTCATGTTGCTGGCGTTCATCCATGCGTGGGCCAGCATGCCTTCTTTGACGAGGCATACTACTAACTCCACCACCACCGAAAGCACCGCCACAGGCTGCCTACTACTTGACCTGCGAAAAACCCCACAAGATACTGAATTGACAATACTGAAATAATGCATCAATTACAATTCCAGAGCCGTTGAACACCATTATCCATCTGCGAAGGAGCTCGAATTCCTAAGCACTAGCACCACAACGACGAGAAGCGAAGACATAGGAAGACACACCACAGGCCGTAGGGTCCGCAGAGCTCATACATCACACAAAAGATAGATGAAGTCACTCCCCTAATTTGACTGGCGATCTAATGAATTGTGTGTGAACCAAAGAAAGAGTCAGGATGAGGAAAACTTTGTTTCTGCTCTCGACCTACACAATCCAAGCCAGAGTCCAAATAAACCGTTATACCTGACAAAATAAAATTCCCCCAGATCCCATGGCCTTGCTTGATGCAGGTAAAAATTTCCCTCCCTTTTGCATTCAAATGCCTTGTCTTGCTTTGCTGTGCCAAGTCATAGCTTGAGCTAGGACACAAAAAAACCACACGTCGTTCTCTCCCGACACCCTCTCCTCATCGCCCAATGCCTGTGAATGATTTCCTGCTAGTCCCTGTGCGATAATAAACTCAGCTCGCGGGGAGTGGGGTGCAGGTTTCTAAGCCTATTCATTGCATTTTTGCGATGCGTGGAGGTCCCTCTAGCTCCACGACCCAATGCACTGCAAACTAGCCCCTTAAATGATGACCCCCATCGGGGACTTCTAGGTCAACCTTTACAATGATTGCAGGGCCTAAATATATTTGGGGTCGAGATCAACCTTTTATTTAATATCCGTCCATGCTATCTTGAATTATCTTTGCGGAGTGGTTGAACCACGTTTTGCTAACCAATCTACTACTTTATTACCCTCCCGTAGCATGTGGCAAGTAGTAACATACTTAAAAGAGTTTAGCGTTCACTGGATGCGGGAGATTTGAGATTTTAGGTGCAATATTTTGACCACTTTCTAGGGGGCGATACCGTTAATAATTCTATGGATGATATCAATAATAAGGTGTGAGTCTCCCACAATGCTTATCCTCCCACATTAAAGGTGAGAGGCCAGGTTGATTCCCATCTCTAGTCTCACCGTTTCCACCACATTTTTTGTCGTTACACCACATGAACCTAAGTAAAATGTACAAGGGTAGCTAGAGGAATCCCGTAATGAGCCTCCAAAACTTGCTGGGAAGGGGTTTCCCTTAAAACCCTTATCTAAATTAAGCTGGATACAACCATCTGGGGGTGGTAGGAAGCTAGAGGGGGAATGGACAAGGGAAGGTTTGGAAGTAGGATCCCTCAGATAAACCAAGTTAAACGAGAGATTCAACAGAGATAATATCTAAGCTTCAAGAGGTCTCGCATCTCAGTCTGTTGGATCTCATTTTTCAGCTAGTATGGTTTCCCAAATGTTGGAATTCATCTGGCCCCAGATATGAGCGTTGTTTGGAGGTTTCCCTTAAAAATTGCTTGATTTATCTCTTTCGAGGTGTTCCAAAGTAGTCCCAGAGTGAGCCACCAAGCTCGACTCACCACATGATTGGAAAACAGATGAGTTGGAAAGCCTTCAAGCAGCTCTTGAATGTCATCGGGGTGGTGATTTATTGGGTTGAAGAGGATGAAGGCTTGATCCCATAATTCATGAGTAATGATACATCCCTTGAAGAGATGGAAAAAGGATTCTTCTGCCTAATTGGATAGAGGGAACATCGACAGGCTAAAAAATTCATGCTTCCAAAGTCTATCCCATGTGAGTTCATGCTTGTGGCCAACTAGGCAAAGAAAGTGCGATGCTTTTGGCCACACATTACTGCTCCATATGTGTCACCATAAGGGGCTATCGAAATGGATCATTGCATTAGCCTTGATGAGTTAGGCCTCCCTTGTTGGAAATATTGTCATTGATGAAAAGGAGCAGATCAAGATCAACAAGGTATAAAGGAGCAACAAGGCAAAGAAGATAGAAGTGTAGTGAAACTGTTACATTGAATAATTTGTAGTGATGTGATATTGTTGATTGAGCAAAATTTGTGTGATGCAAAGGCAAGTCTCTAAGGAAAAGGTAAGACTCCAAGGCAAAGGCAAAGATGCATTAAGCTGAATTGTTGTGATACATTAACGATATACATTGTTATTCGATGCTGACATTAAGTTGATCCATTTAATCAGTACATGTGGCTGAAATTAATATTGGATTATTTCTGTATTTTGTGGACTAATATTCAAGATATGAAGTATGTGGAAATGAATGAGTGGAAGGCAAAGATTCAAGCCTATTCTCTTCTTATTCCTACGTGGAATACAAACAAGCATCAAATTATATATATAAAATATGTCATTTTGGAGTGCATAGAGAGGTTATAGAGCTAGAGAATGTGAGAGTGATGATTGAGATACTATGCATATATGGAGCTGATGTGAAGCATATTTGAAGGGAGAAGAGGTAGAAGTAAATATGGAGGTATGCAAAGTTAATAACTAGGTAAAACAACATATTTTTTTCATGATGTGTGAGGGGATTTTGGTCTCCTTTCAATTTGTGTCTTGATAAAATGTTCAGTTGGAGATGGTTAAGGTAGGAGCCTTCTGTGGGTGGTAGACTATAGAAAACACATGGAAGTTGGAGCTTCCTTGCATTTTGTAGCTTGCAGAAATTTGAGGTAGCAACCTCCTATAGGTTGGATCCTACATAAAATCGTATGCAATAAGAAGTAGGAGCTTGCCTTTACATCACAACAATAATAAAATCGTTCGTTTCTCCCTTATGGGTTTCCACTTATATTTGGTGTCCATGTAAATTATTATTATGTGTTGATGTGATGTGTTAGTAGGCTTATTACTTGTTGTTCACATCTTCAGTTTGTTGATCATTATGTATTAAGATTCTCATGTAATGGTTTTGTTAATGAGTTTAATAAAAGTACTTTTAATGTCCATTAATGGACTAAAATAATTCACCCCCCCTCTCAGTTTAGTCAAGGGTTCATCAATTGGTATCAGAGCAGGTTTCTTAGGTGTAAGACTAATAGCTTGAAGGAGATCTAGTTGAATCATAGACTATCGAAGTGCACCCATGTTGATTTCAACAAGCTTTCATGAATGGAGAGATAAGGTTAAAACATATTTAATGGCTTATGGACCTGAGGTATGGAAACTTGTATGGGATGGTTACTGCTAAGACTCTCCCTCTTTGCAAGGAAAACATTGGAATTCCAAGGCAAAATGCGTAATGTATATCAGTCTTCATAACAAGGATCTTGATACAGTAATGGATTTAACTTCTACAAAAGAAATTTGGAATAGATTGCATTTCATGCATGAAGGAGATGATAGTGGCTGCATTGTTAAGAAGGATAAGATAAACAAGAAGAAGAAAAACCCCTTTCAAAATGAAAAGGTTCAATCAAATGAGGTACCTGGTAGTGTGAATGGATGTGATTTCCATGAAGAAACTATTGTTGAAGAACGAGCCAAACTTGACCTTGTTTTGACTGAAATAGAAAGATTTAATAATGAAAACAAATGTTTGAATAAATTAGTACAGATATGTGATGAAAGAGAACATGAATACAAGAAGGAAATCATTATCCTAAGGACACAACTTGAAGAAGAAAGGAGAATAGAGGTGATGATGAATAATCGACTAAAGGAGAAAGAGGTACAATGTGAGAGATTAGAGACTGAGATTTTTTCAACTAAAAGTGAGCTAGTTGAAAAGAACATATTATATATAAGGTTATAAGAACATAATATCTCCATGAAGAACTATAAAAAATAATCTATTCAAGAGGACACCACAATTTTGAAAACACATGTAGAAGATGAGACAAGTGGTGTATTTAACAGGGAGAAAAAAGAGAGGAAAGGAACATAATCAATATGGAAAAAATGGATTGAAGAAAGTGAAATCTGCTCCTAAATATGAGGATATGAAGCCTAGAAGAATTGAAAATAGTAGTGTCGCATGCCTCCATTTCTATAAACTTGGCCATACAAAAACACACTGTTGGAGAAATCAAACCGAATACTATCAGCAAGAGATGCAGTAGATGAAGAAGCTACCTCAAGTAAGAAATTGAAGGATATCTATATCTACTAGAAGATCATATGTCATTAGGTACATAAATTCCTTCTATGGCTATTGTTTCTTCTGCTATGCGTTTGGACATAAGGTTGCTGATTGCAAACATGTTGAAACGTAAATAGAAAATACAAACATTTTTTGGGTTACACAAGGTGTTATAAGTGTAATAATCTATGATACATAGCCAAAGACTAGAAGTTGTCTTGCACCCTAAAGAAATCTAGACAAAATATGCACACTGCAAGAAAACCAAACAATGTGACAAAAGGAAATAAAAACAGTAGAAGGGTGTCTAATAAAGTTTGGAAAAAGAAGGAAAACAAACAACTTCTGACTTCAATAAGTAAGTGAATTCATCATGAACCTAAGGGGGAGATGCTCATGGAGGTAATGAAGAATTTATCAATGAATGTTAGAGTTGCAGTTGCTCAGGGGGAGATAAATCCCATTAATGTGCATCAGAAATATGACAATCAAGCATATAGAAATCATTTGGAGTCACAAAGGGATTTTGTTACAATCAAGAATAAGATGCATTGCATGCATTTGGGAGATCATCCCTCTACTGAAAGGGAGAAAAATATGACCATCCAAAATAACTAATCCTATGATAGAACAACATCATTTCAGGGGGAGAATAACTCTGTTAATAACATGGAAGCCTAAGAAAACAAAGCCAATTTTTTCTAGAGGATCAAAACTAGAAACTTTGGCACTGCCTCACTTATATGGTCAGGTTTATTATTAAAGTATGTTGCATCATCTCACAAGGCACAAGAAGTAAACACGAGCTAATAAATGATGACTATCAAAATTCATAATGCCTCCCATACAAGAAACTTCATACAAGGATTTTTTTTTAAATAATGGGAAGGAGTTGAAATATATATATATATATATATATATATAGCTGAGTCAATAAAAAGAACAAGAAGAATAAGAAGAATATGAAGTACCCATAGCTGATAGCTTATGGGTTTCATAGCAAGGTTCCAATGAAAAAAAAAAACGGTCTTGGTTTTCGACCTTGGTAGAGATATCTTTGATGTTTCCATTGTTATCTTTGGAGGGAGGTAAATTTGAAGATGAATGCTATTGGATGGGACACACATTTTGAGTAACTAAGGTTTTGAGAATAGCCTACTCAAATAGTGTATTGAAAATTTCAAGAGAAAATACAAAAAGGAGATGAGCACAAGCACCAAAGCCTGTTAGGTCCATATATTACTAGTATAGTCTTTTATTGTTGTTAGTGTAACCCCCTTATTTTTATTATTGTACCCTTGTAACCCCCATAATGTTATTATTGTGCCCTTAAATTATATTGTTAGGTCGGTTAGGATTACATTGTGGCCCCACTAGGACTACATTATGGCCCCATGGACTCCTATATATAGAAAGGAGGTTTTGTAAATTGTATCATCCAAGAATTGTTCATTTATGTAATGTATTGGAGGTTTACCCCTCGAAGTGGCTTATTTCTAAGGCATTGATATCTCTTTTCTTCTATTTTTGGAGCTGGTTACACAACATTTGGTATCAGAGCTTTGGATTGTAGGGTTTCGCTGCTCTAAACAGGTCATCATGGCATTTTTTCTATAACTTTTTTTCTACGAAGGTTCAAAATATGAAATTTTTAGGGTGCGAAGACGAAATCCTGAGGAAAATTTTCAAAACATTTCAGAGCTTGGTTCGCAATATTTTCGGAGATATGATCTATGGAAGGTAGTGCTTTTTTAGGCTTCCAAATTTCATCGCAAAGAGGTGATCGTGGGAAAATATTAATAAACATATCTCCGAGCATCGTATTGGATTGCCGTCAAAAGTGGTCGCAAGTACACAGATTGTAGTTTCTTAGCTATCAATTTCAGAGCTGAAGGACAAAACAGTGACACGTGGCAAGTCATACAAGTTCGCTATACTGAATCAGTCCATAATTAGGTCATTGTAGGAGATTGGACACAACTTTGCCTTGGAGAATCCAAATCAGGTCAGACCTATGGAATTTGAAAGAGAATTCAGAGGGCTACGTCAGTGTCAAAATTGAAATATTGAAGAGCTGCAATCATAGAGATAATCCAATTTCAATATCGAGCTCCTCAAAAGCAAGAAAAATGTGTGTATTTCTTTTTTTTTTTCTAAATTGCATAAGTCTTGTTTGAAGAATCAATTTGAATTGATTCCAAGGGCATATTATAGAGTAGATATCAGTATTGGGTTCTAAAATATGCCCCGTAAAAATAATTCAGCACCCATTAAGCCTTCAGAAGGCTCTACTATGACTCATGAAGATGAAGAATTGCAACATGATCTATCAAAATTACAAGAGCAAGTGCACCAAATTCTCGCAAAGAGCAAAAAAAAATGAAATGGAAGTTTTGAAGAAAGGTGTGGAAGAGAATATGGAGGTTTGAAGAAAGGCGTGGAAGCTAAGATGGATGGCATGGAAGGTGGAATGGAAGCTAAGATGGATGAAATGGAAGACAACATGGAAAACATGAAGAATGATCTAAAGGCATATGGACCACTTCCGATTGTTGGGAAAAATACCGAGAGGGGGGGGTGAATCAGTATTTAGGGAAAACTAAAACTTTTTACTTTTTCATGCTCTAAAACCCATACGCTACTTTTCTGAAGCCAACTAGTGTATGCACGCGGATATCCTTCATAAAAGTCGTGTATACACAGAGATCTAATTATGCCATTAGTTCTTCACTTATATCATTCCATCATTCATTGATTAGATGTTCTATAAACAGTAAACATGTGCAGTAAGAACAGAATAAACCATCACACAAAGCATCACACATGAACTCCAGGATTTTTAGGTGGAAACCCAAGTCTGAGAAAACCACCGCCGCAGCTTGCTCAAACTTCAATATTTTATTATAGAGAAAACATCTTACAACATATGTGTCAGGTGCGAGACTTACCAAGACGTTGTGCACTCCACTGCATTGCTTCCTGGGCCTTCTCCCGAAGGGAGCTCCAACCCCTAACTCATTTACCACCACTCCCGGAAGGGAGCTACGACCCCCGATCCTCGTTTACCAGCCTCTCCTGGAAGGGAGCTCCAACCCCCTGACTCGTTTACCAGCCTCACCTGGAAGGGAGCTACGACCCCCTGATCTCATTTACCAGCCTCACCTGGAAGGGAGCTACAACCCCCTGACTGAAGGCTACAACCCTCAGCACCTCTATGGACCACGTTTCATCAATTTTCACACTGGACCCTTTCCATACTTTTAAGCACAGTCAACCATGAAACAGATACATATAACTCACTGACAGATATCAGTAAACCAGCAGAACAGATCAGACATTTCTTACCATAGACTTCAACAAACCCTAGTTTGCATACGCGCTTTCCTTTCACTGATGTCGCGTATATACGCGCTATCGTTCACATAAACCCGCATATACTTCAGTATAAATTACATTGCGCATACGCGCTTTCTCTTCAGCGAAGCCACGTATATACGCGCTTCCTCTGCAGCGAACTAGCGTATAGATCTTCAACCATTATAGAGCTGCATACTTCTTCAGATCAGATATTCAGTTTAGATTCAACCCTTTACTTCAGACAAATGTTCGCCTCATCACAGATCTAATTACTCCATAAACAAATCTAGTAGATACAAATACATTCCAGATCTAGATCCCCTTCTTCATCATTTTCTTCATTGGTGCCTCATGTATTCAGATCTATCATTCAACTATAACCCTTTCCATTCAGATATATACTTCAGAGAGAAGTATTCATTCAAGCTCAGACATCTTGCACCCACTCTCACGATCTGCACAATGAATTTCTTCTCTTTATATAGGTTTACCCTTTTTCAATACCATGAGCCCCTTTTTAAATACCATGAGCCAAAACCACATTACATCCGATGGTATTCCTAGACGGGGTCATTTAGGCGAAACATTACCCAATACAATGGGTCAATACCATGGTGGTTACCCCTGGTTTTTCACTTTATGAGCGCTTTTGCCCATACGCGACTTGGCACGTTCTTCCCCGCATGCATACATGACTTCCCCTAGGAAAATCCGCGTATGACTAGAGACATACTCTTTTCTTCATAGATCTATCACATGCTGAATTCCTTTCTTCATTGCCTTCTGTACTCACTGTAGATACATCAGATTTAGTTCATCAAGACATGTTCTATCAAGCACAACTTCATCAAGTAAGTTGTCATCATCTTCATCAAGAGGGTTGCCATTCAAGGACAAAACTTAGCATCATATAGCTAACAAACATCATTTCATGTCAGATTTACATCATTTACCAAGTCCATCAGGTCAATAATAACTTCATCAGGTGATTTTCCATCAAGGACAACACATGTCAACTGTCTCATGTCTTCATCTTCATTCAGTGGGTTGCCATCAAGGACAACACTCTGCATCATATTGCCAACAATCTCCCCCTTTGGACTTGATGGCAACCACGATGGTGTTTGGTTACCACAACGGATAGGTACATTAAGAATACAAGGACACTATGTCACATTCCCCATTTTTGACACCATTCTTTCTCTCCATTTCAAACACCATGTTACTCTCCCCCTTTGACATCAAAGGCAAAGGGTGGATCAAAAACCAACATACTCTCCCCCTATTTTGCATATCTGATATACTGAAGTGAACAAACTCCCCCTGAGTTCATGCTGAATCTTCAAACATAATTTTCAATGGAGTACATGACTTTATGAATTTCCTATCACCAATGACTCATACTTACATCAAAGATCCATCCAAGTGGATTTACATATGAGACTCAACTACCCAACCAAGTGGGTTTACAAATTTGACTCAGCTACCCAACCAAGTGGGTTTACAAAATTTGACTCAGCTACCCAACCAAGTGGGTTTACAAATTTATCAAGTCCTTACATGACTGAATATTACAATTTTACATCATGGATCTCAACATGACCTTTTCATCAAATTACAAATATGACTTTTCATGACCAATACCAGAAAAACCTCAAGAGATATCATATATCAGAACCACCATAATGCCAACAATGCATTATACTCACCAAGGCAAGGGCTCCCCCTGAAAATGTGCATCCGAACATTCTTTCCATATGACTAAGGCTCCCCCTTAGTTTGTGCATCCTGAACACTTTCACCAATAAATCATCAAGGCATCTTTATCAAAACATTAGAAATAGAATTATGAGAGCTGGAACACCACCAGAGATACCAAACAGTATCAGAGATACCAAAAAGCACTGCAGTAGTGCTGAAGAGAGCTGACTCCAAGCATAATTTTGTCAGCAATCAGACATACGCGATTTTCTGTGAATGAACTCGCGTATATACGCGACTGTGTTTCAGGAAACCCGCGTATCCAATGCCATCTTCCATATTTTAACCAGATCTGATCCTCTGTGAGAAAAAGACAATGTTCAGCTTCTTTCTGAGATATTTGAATGCTTCCCTGTACTACAGATAGATAGAACAGTGTAGTTGGGTCTTCAAGCGTCATCCAACGGTTGTAGCATAAGCACATTAATAACCAAGCCTTCAGATTCTTTGCAGCATTATTACAATCTTTCCAAGAGAGATTATCACATTAGAACAACATCTTCACATAAGTGTCAAACAATCATTCATGTGATCCACCACCATCCTACATCACCATGACCTTTAAGATTTAACATGAAATAATATATGTAGGCAAAAGATCTCAACCATAGTAACAAACTCTGCATGATCTATTCTTATTTCTGAATCAACCGACATCCAACTCATCCATGTGTGAGCACAAAAGATACTTATCAGCAACCAGGGCTCAAAATCTCATCATAATAAACCATGTACCAAGTCATCATCATTTGAGCATGAGTATCACCAAAACCAAAGAGTAAGCAGTCATATTGCCAACAATGCAATCATTAGTATTCAACTTGCTGCTCCTCCTTAACTTGTGCAACCTGAAAATGTTCATCAGCAAGTCATCAGCAACAATCTCTGCATGGGCTGCCCTTATCTCCGAATTATAGGACTTTCATTTCAACAATGAATACTCTTCATCAACAAGCAAACAGGACTCATCCACAATCTTCAACATAAGAAACCAAGTATCATATCATCATTATTATAGAACTGAGAAAGTAAGCTGATACAGAGTCAATAATACAGTTATAAACAGTCAGACTGATGCTCCCCCTGAACCTCTGCTCTAGATCTTCAGCTATCATATAAATTCTCTTATCATCAATGCATACGCGACTGTGTCTGATGAAACTCGCGTGTATACGCGACTTTTGTTAATATAACCCGCGTATGGAAAGTGAAGCATAGAAAAATTTCATCTTCCTTCATTTCCTCCCGAGCTTGTACCTCCTGTACCTGTCCTTTCCACATCAGATGCGCTGTCAGAAGTAAACATAACCAGAATAATCAAATCAACCATGAGAGTCATCATGCATTGCTCCCCCTGTGACGATACATTACTAAATCTCATAATGTATCCCACATCATTCCTGCAGTCAATAAGAGAAGTATGCTTCAGAAGCGTATGACTGCAGTAGGGTCAAAATTCCCTACGTTTCTGATCGGTCCTCCATCTTTTTCCAGATTTGTTTGAACTTTCTATTTGTGTGCTGGAAGTTATCCAATTTCTCATATCTGTTCAACCTACATTCTTTTTCTACATGTCCATACTTGTTACAAGAATAACATCTCATGTGTCCAGAGAAATAAGCATAAGAATCATAATGAGTATTTATAATCTTCCTCCTTTTACAATCAACTGCTTTATGCCCATACTTGTTACATGAAAAACAATATCCCTTGAAGAAACCAGAGTACCTTTCTATGTAGGAACTGTTTGATTGAGGCTGAAATGATCTGCTCCTGCAATTTGCTGCAACATGCCCATAATTATGACATTTAAAGCATTCAAATTTATTGACTGATTTCCTTTGAGATTTCATCATTGTTGGTTGACCTTTTGTTTCTTTCAACACTTCAGGTTTTGCATTGACATTCTCTGAATTTTTAGCACTTCCTTGTGAGCTAGATTCTCCTTTAACAGTTTCATGGAAACCAAGACCAAGTTTGATAGTAGGAGACCTTTGATTACTCAGAATATTGTCCAAAACGTTAGTACTATCTTGAAACCTCAAAAGTTTAACCTTTTCTTCTAATTTACCTTTGAGAATGTTTACCTCAACCTCCAAGGCTTGACATTGCTTCGTCAAGCTTTCTTCTTTCCTTCTTCCATCTTCTACTTGATCCTTCAGATTTAGAATCTCTTCTTTCAACCAATTTTCGTTTTCTTCACATGTTTTTTGCGGCTCTTCATTCTTCTTATTTGATTTTTCCAGATCTTCTTTGAGAGAGATGATTTCTGCTTCAAGGCCTTCCTTTTCAAATGACAGAGGTTCTTCATTCTTCTTATTTGATGCTTCAAGATCTGTTTGTAGAAAGATAATTGCAGCTTCAAGTCCTTCATTCTTCTTGCTTGATTTTTCAAGATCTGCATTTAGATTGTTGATTTCTGCTTCTAGTTCTTTAATTCGATTGGATGCATATGTATGAAACCTTTGATACTTGTCCACCTGTCCATTCAGCATTTCTATTTGATCTTTCATTTGAGAGATCATCTCTTTGTAGATAGAATCTTTCTTATCAATTTCTTTTTGTTGTTCTTCAACTTTGATCTTGATAGCTTGTTCTAGATCCACAACTTTACTTTCACTTTCTACACCATTGCTTGCACACAAAAGATTACAAGGGCCCAAATCACTATCAGATTCATCTTCTTCAATTTTCTGAGATATCTCCTTGTTTCGAGTAGCCTTCTTCTTTTTCCTCTTTGCCATGAGCACTTGTAGAGCTTTGTCAGAATCTGTTTCATCTTCTTCAATTTTTACTATACATGATTTCTGAGGTATCTCCTTTCCTCGAGTAACCTTCTTCTTTTGCTTCTTTGCCATGAGCACTTGTAGAGCTTGGTCAGAATCTTCTTCATCTTCACTGGACACTTCATCATCATCTTCATTTGCATAATAACTCTTCCTCTTTTCAAATTGTTTTCCTTTACCATGTTTTTCTTTATAAGGACATTTAGTAGCATAGTGACCAACTTTTCCACACTCAAAACATTTGAAGGGAAGCTTACCTTTGAATCTTCCAGTTCCTAGTTGGAGTTTTCTCACGAAATTCGCTTCTTCTTCATCGGATATATAGCTGGATTCTTTGACAACTTCCTTTTCTTTTCCTCTTGTAGATACCTTAAAAGCAGCTTCTCTGATTTGAGAAGGACCTCCTTGTCTCATTTCAAAAGCAGTCAGAATACCATGTAATTGAACAATAGTAAGAGTTTGCAGATCTTGCTTTTCTTCAATAGCTGAAACTTTAGAGTCAAATTTTGAAGTCAAGGATCTTAAGACTTTTTCCACCAGAGTAGTATCAGTTATGGTTTCACCCAAATTTCTCATCCGATTTACAATATCATCTAGACGGAGAAAGAAACTGGCAACACTTTCATCACTGTGCATCTTCAAATTTTCATATTCAATTCTAAGAGTTTGGAGTTTTGCACTTTTTACCTTTGTATCTCCTTCATAGCTCAGAATGATTTTGTCCCATATTTCTTTTGCTAAATGTAGCTGCATCACTTTAGCAAATTCTGATTCAGACATGCTTCCTAATAAGACATTCACGGCTTTGGCATTGATTTCATACTTCTTCCTTTCAGCTGCATCAGTAGGAATATTTGTCGGATATTGATAACCTTCTTCCACGATTGCCCATACATCTGCACCAAGACTTTGCAGATATGCTTTTGTTCGTACCTTCCAGAATATCAGATTGCTTCCATTGAATAGAGGTGGCTTTATAGACATCACTCCTTCTTGACTTCCCATTGCGACGGATCTCCTTCAAGCGATCAAGCTTCTGCAGAAGAACCTGCTTCGATACCAATTGTTGGGAAAAATACTGAGAGGGGGGTGGGGCGGTATTTAAAGATATTCAAAAATTTTAGCACCATGCTCTAAAACCCATACGCTACTTCGCTGAAGACAAGTAGCGTATACACGCGGATATCCTTCATAAAACTCGCGTATACACAGAGATCTAATTATGCCATTAGTTCTTCACTTATATCATTCCATCATTCATTGATTAGATGTTCTATAAACAGTAAACATGTGCAGTAAGAACAGAATAAACCATCACACAAAGCATCACACATGAACACCAGGATTTTTAGGTGGAAACCCAAGTCGGGAGAAAACCACCGCTGCAGTTGCTCAGCCTTTAATATTTTATTATAGAGAAAACATCTTACAACATATGTGCTGGTGCAGACTCTACCAGCACGCAGGCACCCACCTGCGCTCGTTTACCAGCCTCTCCTGGAAGGGAGCTCCAACCCCCTGACTCGTTTACCAGCATCTCCTTGAAGGGAGCTACGACCCCCCGATCTCGTTTACCAGCCTCACCTGGAAGGGAGCTACGACCCCCCGATCTCATTTACCAGCCTCACCTGGAAGGGAGCTACGACCCCCTGAGTGAAGGCTACAACCCTCAGCACCTCTATGGACCACGTTTCATCAATTTTCACACTGGACCCTTTCCATACTTTTAAGCACTATCAACCATGAAACAGATACATATAACTCACTGACAAATATCAGTAAACCAGCAGAACAGATCAAACATTTCTTACCACAGACTTCAGCAAACCCTAGTTTGCATACACGCTTTTCTTTCACTGATGTCGCGTATATACGCGCTTCCGTTCACATAAACCCGCGCATACTTCTGTACACATTATAGAGCCCATTTCATTGCACATACGCGCTTTATCTTCAGCGAAGCCGCGTATATACGCGCTTCCTCTGCGGCGAACTAGCGTATAGATCTTTCAACTATTGTAGAGCAGCATACTTCTTCAGATCAGATATTCAGTTCAGATTTACCCTTTTACTTCAGACAGATGTTCGCCTCATCTCAGATCCAGGCCTTCCATAAACAAATCTAGTAGATACAAATACATTCCAGATCTAGATATTCCGCTTCATCATTTCTTCATAGGTGCATCATAGATTCAGATCTATCATCAAACCTTTACCCTTTCCACACAGATATACTTCACAGAGAAGTATTCATTCAAGCTCAGACATCGTGCACCCACACTACTCATTTGCATAATGAATTTCTTCTCTTTATATAGGTTTACCCTTTTTCAATACCATGAGCCCCCTTTTTCAATACCATGAGCCAAAACCACATTACATCTGATGGTATTCCTGGACGGGGTCATTTAGGCGAAACATTACCCAATACAATGGGTCAATACCATGGTGGTTACCCCTGGTTTTGCACTTTATGAGCGCTTTTTCCCATACGCGACTTGGCACGTTCTTTCCCGCGTGCATACGCGACTTCCCCTAGGCAAATCCGCGTATGACTAGAGACATACTCTTTTCTTCATAGATCTATCACATGCTGAATTCCTTTCTTCATTGCCTTCTGTACTCACTGTAGATACATCAGATTTAGTTCATCAAGACATGTTCTATCAAGCACAACTTCATCAAGTAAGTTGTTATCATCTTCATCAAGAGGGTTGCCATTCAAGGACAACACTTAGAATCATATAGCTAACAAACATAATTTCATGTCAGATTTACATCATTTACCAAGTCCATCAGGTCAAGAATAACTTCATCAGGTGATTTTCCATCAAGGAAAACACATGTCAACTATCTCATGTCTTCATCTTCATTCAGTGGGTTGCCATCAAGGACAACACTCTGCATCATATTGCCAACATTGACAAAGTTGATACAAGAAATGTTTCCTAATGGTGAAAATATAGTAGAAGAAACTCATGATGAGAACAAAATAAATGTTAATCGTGATTTCATAAACTCTAATGTTGGCGGGAAGGACCACCATATTCCAAAAATGGATATGAGGAAGTTTGATGGAAAGGATCCTGTAACATGGATACTATAGATGGAGCAATATTTTGATCTCCATAACATGCAAAACACACAAAAGGTACGCATTGCAACTTTAAATTTAGAACAAAATACATTTGTATGGTATCAATGGCTTTGCTCCCATAAAAAAATGTCACTTGGTCAATTTTTACGGAGGAAATGATAGCACATTATGAGGATACAAAGAGCAACACCTTCTTTATCCAATTGATAAATCTCAAACAAAAGGGTTTAGTGGGGCAACACATTGAGGACTTCCCAAAATTGAATATAAGGGTAACTGATATTCCAGAGGAACACAGGATTGATCTCTTCATGGCCACTTTAAAGGATAACATCCAACATGAAGTTCGCGTTTTGGAACCTGATTCATTGGAGAAGGAATTTAGGTTGGCAAGAAAAATTGAATGTAAAATTATGGCGACAAGGAAGCCTACCACTCACTTCTATAAAGAAGGAAGTGTTGCTACGCCTAGATTTCCACAACCCACAAGGTTGACACCACAACAATTGGAAGAAAAAAGAGAAAAAGGGCTTTGCTATAGTTGTGATAGCAAATACACTAAAGGTCATAAGTGTGCTGAGAAGAAATTATTTTACATAGATTGTGAAGAGGAAGAAGAAAATGAACAAGAAGAGGATATACACTGGGAACCAGCCCCAGAAGAGGAAGAAATGAATCCGACCATATCGTGTAATGCACTGGCAGGAATTACCACTCCTCAAACTCTCAAGATAAAAGGACAAACCAAGAAGAAAAAGGTAATAGTGTTGATTGATTCAGGTAGCACCCATAATTTTATTCATTGTAAGGTAGCCAAGGAATTAAATTGTTTCCTATACCCAACACCCGAATGTCAAGTGATGGTTGCAAATGGAGGAACTATAAATTGCTCTGGAAAATGCCATAATATCAAGCTAACCATGGGGGAATATGTATTGACTAGTCCAATGCTTTCCATTCCTATGGGAGGTGCTGATGTTGTACTAGAAGTACAATGGTTACAATCTTTGGGGACGATAGCTTTTAATTTTCAAGAACTTTTCTTGAAATTTTTTTCAGAAGGAAAGGAAGTCGAATTACGGAGTATTGAAGGGAAGCCAGGAAGGATAATAAGCTCTAATGTCATGACAAAGCTTCTAAAGAAAGAACAACGAGGCGTAATTGCACAATTATGCTCACTAGAAGTTCCAACATCAAAATCATCTATTTCTGCAGATCTCCAACAAGTCTTGGGCAATCATTCCAAGGTGTTTGAAACTCCCAAAGGACTCCCACCTATTCGTGATCATGATCATGCTATTCATTTGATTCCAGGAAGTGTTCCTTCAAACATCAGGCCTTATAGATATCCTTACTTCCAAAAGAGCGAAATTGAACGTATGATTGCAGAAATGTTAGAGGCGGGTATAATTCAACCTAGTCAAAGTTCTTTCTTTGCTCATGTAGTATTGGTACACAAGAAGGATGGATCATGGCGAATGTGTCCGGATTATAGGGAGCTCAATAAGCTCACCATTAAAGATAAATTTCCCATTCCTGTGATTGATGAATTATTGGATGAATTACATGGAGCAATTTATTTTACCAAGTTGGATCTTCATTCAGGATATCATCAAATTAGAATGAAGACTGAAGATATTCCAAAAAAAACATTTCGAACTCATGAGGGTCATTATGAATTTTTTGTCATGCGTTTTGGCCTTACCAATGCACCTTCTACATTTCAATGGTTGATAAATTCCATTTTTAAACCCTTCCTTAGAATATTTTTGTTATTAATTTTTGATGATATACTGATCTACAACAAGTCTTGGAAGGATCATGTTCAACATTTTGACAGGGTGCTCAAACTATTTGAGGAAATTTTTTTTATGAAAAAACCTCCAAATGTTTATTTGGAGTACAAGAGGTGGAATATCTGGGTCATATTGTATCTCAAGAGGGTGTTAAGGTAGACCCTAACAAAATTAAACCCATTAAGGAATGGAAATTTCCCACAACCATAAAGTAGGATTTCTCGGGTTAACAGGGTATTATTGCAAGTTTGTTAAGAATTATGGGAAAATAGAAGCACCTATAACAACATTATTGAAGAAAGATGCATTTTCATGGACTTCTAAAGCAACTAAGGCCTTTGAAAATATTAACGAGGAAATGTGCCTAGCACCGGTCTTAGCTATGCCGGATTCACAAAAAGCTTTATTTGTGGAATGTGATGCCTCAGGAAATGGAATTGGTGATGTTTTAATGCAGAAGGAAGACCCATTTCTTTTGAAAGCTGTCCAATCAAAGGAAATTATTCACAGAAAGCTATTTATGAGAAGGAAATGTTGGCAATACTACATGCACTAAAGAAATGGTGACCTTACCTAATGGGAAGACACTTCAAGGTAAAAAATTATCATGATAGTATTAAACACTTTTTGGAACAAAAAATATTTTCTGAAGAGTAGAAAAAATGGGTCACAAAGATGTTGGATTATGGATTTGAAATCATCTACAAAAATGGAAGCTGAATGTTGTTGCAGATGCACTCGCAAGAAAGAATGAAGAGGTGGAAGCATTTCTCTGTGCCATTTCTATTATCCAACCAGATTGGATAACCGAAGCAAGGGATGAATGGAAGAAGGACGAAGAATTGTGGATACTCATTCAAAAGTTGTAGCAAGATCCTAGTACATTTGATACATTTATTTGGAAAAATGATTCCTCATGGTATAAATATCGCTTATATCTTTGTAATGATTCCCAACTAAAACAAAATATTCTTTTGGAATTGCACACTTCTCCTTTAGGAGGACACTCGGGATTTTTAAAAACTTACCACAGGGTGAAGAATTATTTTTTTGGGATGGCCTTAAATCTGATATTCAAAATTTTGTGGCAAAATGTTTGGTTTTCCAGCAAAATAAAGTTGAGACAACTAAGACCCCAGACTTCTACAACCTTTATCCATTCCAAGTCAACGTTGGGAGGAGATTTCAATGGATTTTATCACAAAGCTTACCTGCACGAAGGAAAGAGTGTCATCATGGTGGTAGTTGATAGATTAACAAGTATGCACACTTTTGTGCATTATCTCATCCATTTAAAGCAAGTACAATTGCTACTACATTTATACACAATTCAAAAGCTGTACAGTCTGCCGGGGTTAATATGAGTGACATAGATCCCATTTTTACAGGAAATTTTTGGACGGAATTATTTTCTTGTTTGGGTACTCAACTAGCTCATAGCTCATCTTATGATCCTCAATCTGATGGTCAAAATGAGATAGTGAATAAATGTTTGGAAGGATATCTTCATTGTTTTGTATCTGATAAGGAAGAATAATGGGTTAAGTGGTTACCTCTCACTGAATGGTGGCATAACACTTCCTTCCATACTGTAGCAAAAATGACCCCATTTATGGCAATTTATGGATATCATCCACTGTCCATCACATCTTCTTTAAGGGAAAATTCTAGGGTTCAAGCAGTGGAAGATCACATCGAGCATCAACAAGAAGTTCTCCAATTCTTAAAGGATAACCTAAATTTGGCACAAAATCGAATGAAACAACAGTATCAACATCGCAGTAGAGAGAAGTTTTGATGTAGGAGATTGGGTATTTTTATGGCTACAACCATACAAACAAATGTCCCAATAAGCAAGCTCATCAGGATAATAAATTATCGCCAAAGTATTATGGTCCTTACAAGGTGTTGCAAAATATTGGTACTATGGCATACAAATTAGACCTTCCTTTCTTCGCGAGTGCATCCAGCTTTCCATGTTTCATGCTTAAAGAAGGTTATAGGTGAAAATATTCTAGTTCAAACAATATTGCCAGAACTTGATGAGGAAGGAAAAATCATATTGGAACCTGAAGCGGTCACAGAAACAAGAACTCGACAGCTACAGAATCGATCAATTTCAGAGTATCTCATCAAGTGGAAGAACTTACCCACTGAAGATTCTACATGGGAGGATGAGAATTTTATACAGAAGCACCCGGAGCTACTCAAGTGTTGAGGACAACACTTTTTTGAAGGAGAGGGGCATGTTAGGTCTCTATATCACTAGTATAGCCCCTTATTATTGTTAGTGGAAACCCCTTATTGCTATTATTGTACCCTTGTAACCCCCATTTTGTTATTATTGTGCCCTTAAATTATTATTGTTAGGTCGGCTAGGATTACATTGTGGCCCACTAGGATTACATTATGGCCCCACGGACTCCTATATATAGAAAGGAGGTTTTGTAAATTGTATCATCCAAGAATTGTTCATTTATGTAATGTATTGGAGGTTTCCCCCTCGAAGTGGCTTATTTCTAAGGTGTTGATATCTCTTTTCTTCTATTTTTTGGAGCTGGTTACACAAAAAATCCCTTTGAAGCCTCCACTTAGAATGCGAAAAGTAAAAGATAAATTTGTCTTTTATGGTAGAGACTATGATTTATATCGATTGTATCTACGAAGGTATGGATTTTACATGAAGATTACGAGAGCTAGGTTCTAAGAGCTCAATATCGATTTCTTTGATAACTGCATGAGAATCCTCAACTAATGTCTGGAAGACGCCATGGTCACCAAATATCAAATTAACGAACTAGTATTAGTTGGGGGTTCTACTTGCATTCCAAAGGTACAAGATTTATTCAATAGAAAGAAACTCTGAAAAAGAATAAACCCCGATGAGGCCGTCTGCATGTGGCACTACAATTTAGGCATAATCCTTGAGCAATGAAGGAATCCAATTTGTCCTCATGAACGTCACACCTTTGAGTCTTGGAATAAAAAATACAGGGGGTGTAATGTTAGTATTTTTTCAGAGAAATACTCTTATTCTAACCTAGAGAAAGGTTTCTCACACTAAAATGTGTAACAATAAGGTGAGAGTGTATTTTTTAGTATATGAAGGTGAGAGAGTAATGGTTGCAGACAACAATTTTCTCGGTAAGTTTCGGTTGAGGGAAATTTTTGCAGCCCATTATACAATGAAAAGCTTTAGTGTAGTCTTTGAATTGGATGCAGATGGAATTCTGAAGGTGTCAGCCTAAGACAGTGAATAAAGAGGCAATGTTAGTCTCCAAATTTTTATAAGAGTAAAGGAAATGAAACATGCGTTAGCTGCCAATATAATAATTATGCCAACAGAATTGAAATGTGCCAGCTATGACAAATATTCCAGCAGATAAATCGATATGAGAACATTGTATGTTAGTTTTAAGGAACGTTACATTGTTGCATTATGAAAGAAATGGGAAAATACAATTCATAATTTAAGACGTTATGCCATGAATGTTGGTTGCGTGGAACCTTATTTAGACTGCTAGACAGATGTACTATATGATGAAGAATCATTACTAAATTCACTGTGGAAACATTATATTATGCACCTTGGAATGTTGAGCGTTACACATTCATTGAAGTCAGAATAGCTACGCGAGTTTGGCATCTCTGTTGGAGCGTTAAGCTTTGCATCAGATGGTATTCATAATAGCTACAATGGTATATATTAGAAAGATACGTTACATGAGCCAATATAAAAGTTACATGTACACGCGTTGCATAAAAATTTACAGATGGACCATGATAGAGAAGAACGTTACAAAGACAATGGTAGAGAAAATAAATTCTGGAAATAATTCTAAAATACAGAAATGGGTTGCATAAGGACATAAATGAATTCAATCAATCTTCCACCCTCCCTTCTCTATCCATTTTTTCATCTTCTCGAGTCTGACAGAGGCTATTTATTAATGGTTTTATTTTATCACATATATCAGATTCCGTGGTGACTGCATAGGTTATCTAATTTGAATGAATTATTCCTGAAAATGAGGATTTCTTGCAATACCCCTTTATTCCTTATCAACCTGTGCCTGTACCTTTCATTATCCTAATCATATCATCGAAGTGCTAACGAGAAATTTTGTGGGTAAACACAAACAACGGGCAAGGAGCTAAGCTGCTCGACTAAAAAGGGGAGGAGGTTTTTTAAGATCTGTTCGAATGATTCTCAGCTCGTGTAGATTTCCTCTGCATGATGTGTGAACGTAGCATACGAACATAAATCAATCATATATCTATGATTTGACTCCCTCATCTTACACTAGTGGATGGATATTAGCACCAATGTCTATCCATGGATAAGCGAAGTTCTTAATACGACATGCTCTTGATCTATACGATGGGGAGAGGGAGAGTCGATTCAGGGAGTGATCAATGAACATAGAAGCATATTATTGTGCATGGGATTTATTGAAGCTGGAAACAATATGATTTTGAGAGTTTTATTGATTGTTAATATGAAAGGTTGTTTTATGCAGGATTTTATCCAAGCACCTCCACCTCCTTTCCCTAGAAAATGGGGGGCAAATTTTGTTATCCAAACTGAGGGGGCAGTTTTCAGGGGTTCTTCGAGCATCTAGGAAGCACAACTATGAAGAATCTTTGGCTACCGATTAAAAATTCTAAAAATGGCTGAAGTCGATCTCAAGTATCGCGAGAATCGATACTATGGAGTATTGGCTCATGATATCAATTATTTTCATTGCAGACCTTGGTGAAGTATCCATTGTTATTATATCAAATTTATTTTTAAAAGGCTACAGATGAGCGCTATTCAAATATGGAAAGGCATCATTAAGTGATGTTTGTCAAGCCCACAAATGTGCAACAATATGAGTGCGACCGTTGTAGGGTTGATGGTGTGCGTGATGACTCTTTGTCTTCGCTATAGGACTATGCCATATCTTAAATTAAGGGAAACACATGATTTATTGAGTCACGAGGTTGAGGGTTCTTCAGTAGCATGGGGAAGCATTGTTTCACTATTTTGTTCAAGGTTCATGTTGGAAGGGGCATGCTACTAGAGTGAATCATTTTCGAAGGAAAATGGGATCAATTTTAACTGGTGTTGGTGATTAGGTAACACAGATTTCGAAGCTTGCAAACTCTTCATACCATGAAAATGCGGTGGTGATGGATTCTCATGAGCACATGGTCTCGACTAATGACATGGTAGTATCTTTTCACCCTCTTCATGCAAGTGAAGGTTACATTGTCTTAAGCCATTATCAATGTGCTTTTTGATTATCTGTCCATGCCCTTTACGCCATCACCGGATACCCATATCAGGGCTCATAAAGGTCAATATGGATGATCAAGATCAAATATAAATATATCTTCTTTGTGTTTAATTAACAAGCAGTGGTGCTAAACACACTATTGGATTCTTTAATATATTGGGTAGCTTTAAAATTTGGAAGAAATGTTCATTATAATTTGTTTCTATTGTGTTGAGGTGGCCTCCAAAAAACATCACTGTGCATAATGAAGTGCATGCTCAAGAAAAATCCTACTATGGTAATAGATTTATCTGATAGTTCATTGGAGATATGGACAAATGATTTTGCATGCAAGGGTGAGCTTAGTCATCATCATATCAAATTGCTTGAGCTTATTCTCCTTATTGATGCTCAATCATCTATAACACATATAAAATTTCTCAAGAGTTTTTGAGAGGAAATAGATAGATTCATTCGATCCAAACATCGACAATAAATTTGTTCATTCATGCCATTGGAGATCTTCTTTATAGAGACGATTGCTTCACAAGAAGACCATCTACAACACAAATGTGCTCATGAGTATTTTATATGTAAGTGTAAGGTGTTGAGTTGGAATTGTTAGACCTTCTTACATTGCACTGAAAAATACTTATATTTCACTAGCACATTTGTCCTAATTTCCGACGGCCAAAACGTCTCTCTTGCAGCACATAGGCGTCCCAAGAGTGACACTTTGAGGTGGAGAAAAACATCTTTTTTAGTCACGTCGCAATTCTGACACTTCTAGTAATTGTTAGTAGTGCGACACTATTTTCGAGATTTCCAAGTGGTCGTCACTCTTTTGACGTTACCAACTATATGTCGCTATTCCGATGTTAGCAAGCATATGTTGCTCTTCCAACGTTACTAACTGTATGCCACTATTTTGACGCTAGCAATACTTTGCTTCTCTTCCAATGAATCTAGAAGTTCGTTGCTATACCGACGGTGGCACATATGTGTCTCTCTTCCGACGAACCTATAAGTTAGTTGCTATACCAACGATGGCACATATGTGTCTCTCTTCTAAAGAATCTAGAATTTCATTGCTATACCGATGGTGGCGGGGATGTGTCGCTCTTCCGACGAATCTAGACGGTCATCACTATACCAACGATGGCACAGATGTGTCACTCTTTCGACAGATATAGAAGTTCGTCACTATACCGACGATGGCAGGGATATGTCTCTCTTCCCACGAATCTAGAAGGTCATCGCTATACTGATGGTGGCACGCGTTTGACAGATTTTCATCGCTCTACCAATTGTATCACATCTGATGCTTAATGGTGTCGATATGCCGACGCTTCATTGGGGTAGAACAAAAAAAACAGGCCTCTTACAAGACATCCCCTTTCTTCCACATGTTTGAGGCCAAGATCTTGTGCTATAAGTTCATGGTTGTACTTGCCACATGACATCCTTTAGGGTGTCCTACCTTATGTGATGTACCAGGTAAGCTAAATGCTAAAGTGTGGGAATTTAGAAAGGGAAAATTTGCAAGGTGGAGACTAGTCCTCTGAACCCTTATTTATAGTCTGCATCAACAAGTGTTTCAACATACGATTAGTAGGCCATATATAGAAGACTATAAGTTTCAGTGGCAAATATATGAGGAGTTTCTTCTCTCAAGCACAACCCCATAGAGTAACTAGGATGGAAGGTATTAAATTTTTCCTATGTCAGCCAATGTTTTAACATATGATTAGTAAATCATGTATTGAAGACTGCAAGTTTTAGTGGCATATCTATGGGGAACTGCTTCTCTCAAGAACAACTCCATAGAGTAACCTGGATTGAGGGACTTAAACCATACCTACAATTAGGTGTCATTTAAAACCTACCCTACAGGAATGCATGTTCCTGAGCTACGACATAAAGTAATCAAATTTAGTGGGCCTTCGATGCCAGTGGTAGACCCAAGGTTCACACCTCTCTGCAGGAGGATGAACCACTTGAATAAAGCATGATATTTCCATCATTCATACACTGTCAAATGATTTCATGGTCCACTTCAAACTCCAATATGGACCTCTATTGGTTTTTTGGCCCACTTATTAGGGATTTTTAATGATTAGTTAATTAGTCAATGATTTTTTGTGGCCTTTGTCTAGTAAGATATGCATACACTAGTTTCATACTCCAAGTATCAGAATCTTAAATAACTCAAATCTCTTAGTTGAGAATAGAATGAAAATTAACTCCATATAGAGGGAAAAGGAAAAAACTTAATAAGATTAAATGGAGAGAATGATGGATGTCCCATTAGCTAAGAGTTCTTGTGGGCAATGTCCCTTGCTTCAACAATAGGGGTTCTCCTTGATGTAAAGTTCCAAGTAGACTTCACAACATTTGGAACATGAAAACTATCATGATTGTGGCCTATCTGTTGTTATTCTTGAATATGAGATGGACTATGAAATGAAAAATGCAAAATGATTTTAAACTTTATGCAAAATGTTGTTCTATTTTACACTATGTTACAAAATTCTTTTAAACTTTATGCAGAATGCTGGTATATTCTACCCTATGTTCCATTAGGGATTTGGGAATTAGGGATTTAATATGAATAAGATTTTTATATGTGATCAATGCAATATACAATATTGTATCAAAGGTTACATAATCCACAACGCTTTCAAATGTAAGATCTATTTCCACTCTTAAACAAGCCTACCACTTAGTCATTTATGTAAACATGGGTGTTACAGTTGCAAAATGTTGCCACAAATTTCACTGCATTCTGGACATTCATCTTAAACCTTCCTTAAACCTTGCAATGGATAGCATAAGATACCAAGGACAAACCTTGGAATAGAGACAGGTATTCCTGAACCAAAAACATGCACAAATTACAATCAAGTTAGAAGATTTATGAAGAAAATAAAATAAGTGGAAAATAAGAAGAGATAAGTGAACTAACCCATGAGGGAATTTACTGTCCACACGAACCTACATACGAAGCCACCACATCAATACATTACGACCACATCTATCAAGTGGCTCCACAAAGGAATTATATTTCAACATAGACAAAGGGCTCTCCACCACCTGGCCATCTGCAATCCACTCATACCAATCTCGAAGCCAAGTTGGTTTATATCTATCCTTCCAAACAAGTCTTGCATTAAGTGAAAAATATTCCAACTCAAATCTCATTAGCAATACAGTGTCCCCATCACAAATAAATCTGGCACTTTGGTTAGCATATGGAATGGAATTGAAATTATGCCAACCAACTAAATGGCCCGAGGAATTACAGGCAGGTACTTGCATATGTACAGAAATATTTTCTTCTCCACCCTCTTAGCACATGGATTTGCATCCCTCTTAGCTGCAAAATATGGACTTGAGCGATAATCCTATAGGAGACAATGGTGTAAAAATTCTCATTCCGTATTTCCAAAAGATTTTTGCAAGGGATATACAATGGCTGATGTCAAGACAATAAAGGAAAAGAAATTGAGAGTTTTCTCTGGTTTTGAAAGCATTTGATTCAACAATACCTCATCAATTTTCCTCAATGGCTTCCAAACCATCATTTATGACCTTTATAAAATCAAACCCTATGAAATGGGCACCTGTTGCTGCTCTACAGGCCCCAAAATCCTATTATGAGGAACTGTCAAAAGACTACAAATTCAAGCTGTTCACAAAGCCCAAAAGAGGTCGCGTTGTTGTTGGGTCAATTTGCCACAATTGATCCAAAATGCAAGGTTCACATAGTTACAAGGAGGTGTGGTACATCCTCTAATTAAAATGCTTTATGCCCTAGATGCTCAGACCAGGTCTATGGCTACTTTTTCTCTTGGAAGACTAGCACAGAACACACACAACCAAGTTGGCATTGTTCATGATGGAGGGCTGCTACCATTGCTAGAAATTCTTGAATCAAGAGATGGATCCCTTCAGCACAATGCTTCCTTTGCAATATATGGACTTGTAGATAATGAGGATAATGCATATGACAAGGTCAATGGACCACAAGGATAAGTAATCAAGTTATATTCTCAATTTTATCAAACTCTCAAGAAAACACCACTTCTGATTCAATGTAAAATGTCATATACCAGTTCTGACTTTTACACAGGATGTAATTTGCAACACTTGGATTATGAAACCTAGAAGTGACAAGATATGGAAGTTTAAGTATTAATTGTGTCATTTATGACGCTCTTCATTACTGTGAGTATGATGGTGAATTTTGAATGGGATGCAAATAATCCATTCAAATGTGGAAAAATTTCTGAATTCTTCACTTCTTTGAAACTTGGAGTTGAGTGTCTTTATCATTTATATTGAATGAGTAGATCTGGTCATTGTTTTATCATTGTGAATTATGTAAATCAAATCCTTACACCAGCAAATTTCACTTGATATAATCCAATGGAGCCTTTAAGTATCATTTTAAGCAATACATTGTAGTATCCTATAACTGCCTACATACTTTTATACTTCATTTCTTCTAGATATAGATCCTATGCTAAAAAACAATTAATATCGTCCTATATTTTGTAAATATGAGTTCATGCCTTTGACATTCAAATAAGAGCTTAAATTTGTGGATTCAGATGCCTCAGTTTCCGACATTCAAGTAAACAAAATTCAGGTTTCTATGGTGATTATATCATTGATTGTTTGGATATATATATATATATATATATAATATGCTTGTTTAAAATGTCATGTAATACTAATTCTATAATATTGTTGAAGTTATTAGTCACCTCGAAGAGATATTGTCATCATTGTATTATTTTTTTCTACATTCATTTGTCCTACAATATGTCAAGACATAAATGTCTAGGTACATTCATACTTTTCTATAGTTAATATGTATATCTATATATATATATATATATATATATATATATATATATATATATATATATAATGTCTAGGTACATTCATACTTTTCCATAGTTAATATGTATATATATATATATATATATATATATATATATATATATATATATATATACATATTAACTATGGAAAAGTATGAATGTACCTAGACATTTATGTCTTGAAATATTGTAGGACAAATGAATGAAGAAAAAATAATACAATGATGACAATATCTCTCTTATATATATATATATATCTATTAACTATGGAAAAGTATTAATGGACCTAGACATTTATGTCTTGACATATCGTAGGACAAATGAATGAAGAAAAAATAGTACAATGATGACAACATCTCTTCGAGGTGACAAACAACTTCATAAATATTATAGAATTTGTATTACATGAAATTCTAAACAAACATATGTTCTTTAGGATGAATGTGGCAATATATTAAACATTCATTTGATCTCTTAGTGTATAACTAATTTCTAAGCATATATTTTGTCACTTAGAGGTGACAAACTTGTTTGGTCTCTTAATAAAATTCTTGGCACACCTATACTATCTTCATGATGGAATGGGTGTGCTGTCTTTGTGACTATAGTGAATGTAACTCTTGGGAAAAGATATTTACCTTCTCTCAAACTGTCTTATAATGGAAGTATTAGAATATGTATGAAGGAAAAAACTCACATTCATGTGATGACTATCTCGACACCCATGAGATAAGCTCAATTTTTATATGATTCGACATTCATTATCAACACTTTTACATAAGTAAAAGATTCAACATGCAAACCTAACACTCTTGTGAAGAAGGGTTAACATACTATTGGCATATCCATGAAATTTCAAGTTCTATGATGATAGACTCGGTATCTTGAAGTGGTGATTCCATCACAACATTCAAGGCATAAAAATCCAAACCAACATAAGAAGCACACATTCCAACTCACACTTAAAATACATTAATGTTTAAGGTCCTAGAGGAGACTAAAAACCCCCAAAAAATTATTATTTAAGAATATGGTTTGGAAGCATAAGAAGACCTTTCTTAGAGCTGGAAATCCTCCCCTGTGTCATTAGCTTGAGAAATAATGCTCCATTGTATCTCTTTATTAAGAAACAATGCTCATATATATGTCACTAAATTGAGCAACAATACTCACGTCTATTGATAGATTGAGAAACAATGCTCCTCGTATCACTAGGTTGAGGAAAAATTCTCCATCGTGCTTAGAATATACCTTAAGGGGTCTCAAGGGACATAAAACTTGGTATCATCTTGAGAAAGGTCAATCAAGTTTTGCAGGGTGAATTCCAATACTTTTTGTTAGGTGGCACCCTATGGAAACAAGATACTAGGTGGAATAAAAGGGGATTGTAGTGGCTAATACAAAAATTAGAGATGCAATGGTAGGACCTATAAATATCTTAGTGTTTCCCATGAATACCTACCAAATAATTTGTGATTAGTGTTCCTTCATGGTATATTCTTTCTACCACAAGGGTACCACCACTTAGAACTGTGGAATGTTGAACTACATGAGCTCCCCTTTAATGATCTTGGTTCAAACTTAAAGAAGGACCTAAAGGGCATAGATTGTAAAATTAAGGGATTACCTCTCCACTTTAGAATCTGATGCTGCTAGGATATAGATCTTTCATGAGAGTAAATATCGAGCATTAAAGATTTGTTTCTCCACTACTAGTGAGCGTCCATATCCATGACAGAGTCAACTTGAAATCAAAAGAATTTATATTATCCTAATGAGTGTTAAAAACCCTGAAGAGGATACTTGGAACTAATCAACCTCCTGAAGAAATTCCAAACAATGCATAGATGAGTTCAAGACAATTTTCAAAGATGTCTTAGATCTCAATTAAACTCCATGCTAAGAGCCCCATGGATAGTGTAAAAAATCATGGTAAGCTATTCAATTCAGTAATATTGCATGAAATATGATATATATTAGTTTAAAAGGATTCACTTAGCTTTTTAGTCTACAAAAGCTTATGGTACTTCACAACGTGATTCTTATGGAAGTTTCTCTGAGCTCTAACAACCATTTTCCTCGATGAAATTTACTTAAAATCTTATAGGAATACTCAGAAATCACAGTTCGTGTGGGAAAACGTCAATAACTCACTTCAGATAGAATAAAGAAGAAGTAGCATGGGTGAATTTGTTGTAAAAACATCTACAACCACTTATCCAAAACTCAGCCTTGACATTGAAATAATTCCTTTGTATCTTGACTAAATCGACCCTACTATGTGCAAGCATGCTTGAGATTCATACATTCCCTTTTCATGGTAGTTTATTCACGATGATAACACAATCTAATTCCAACATATAATTATATTCGCTTCTGGCCCAAAGAATAAGCCTTTCCACAACATCACGATTTGAAATTTTTGTTTCTTGACACTGTGTTTTAATTTCACCAAGAATTCATAAGTAATTCTCTCCTCAAAATGGTTTCATCACTTTTTTTTAATACACTACTTGCCTTCTTTCAGCCTCATCAAAATTATTCCCCTGTGATCTTGAACAAAGTCTTCATCCATGGAAATGGTATTAAAGGATAGGTTTATACAATTGTTTCTCTTTGTGAGTCCCTCAACCTAGCATTGATTCATCCACCATATTCATATTTCCTATGCTCCCTTAGCAAAATATTTTTCACTATTTAACATAGTTCAGACCTTTTATTTCACGAGAAATATATATACCATTGTAAGCCTCTCCAACCTTTGGTATGAAGGAACTAGCTTTTATAAAAACCCAAGTTTTATATAGTCTCAATCTATTAATATATTTGTTTAATGGTGAATATAATATTTTTTAATCATCGCATACCTTTGTTTATGAAGCGTGTATGTGTGTGTGATGGTTGGCCTCCAATCCTTATCTTGAGTTTCTCATAAGCATTGTTTCATGTAGCCTCATTATTAATAAATTGTTTCCTTATGGAATTCCACATGTTATCCTAAAAAGAGAAAGACATTGCCGTACTTTGTCCATAGACATGCTCAGATACTTCTTGAATTTGAAGTTGTCATTTATAGATATTGGGCTAGCATTGCATTATATTTTTTAAATGGAAAGATGTTGTGATAGGTTTCTTATCTAGTACAGTGACTAAATATTTGTCATATAATGGCTTGTTACTTTTGCATGTTAAGAATTTCGCTTCATTTATAACCACTATTTTCCCATGATTATTTTTTGTGTACCCTTGAAATAATAAAAGACATAACTTATATATGATTTATCTTTCTCATGAATTAAAGTTGACATTATAATCTGGCTTCACAACATGAGTTTTTCAGCAAAGGTGGCGATGGTCAAGGCAGAAATAACATAGGCAGTGGGACAAATCCATGGTAAGGAGGAAACATAATATTTATGTTTTCAATAAAATTAGACACAAATTCCGGCGAGTTAAACCAATTATTATAAACTAGTTTCCTTAATTTAGTATTCCAACAGGCATACCACCTACCTCCTCGACCTCCTAGCACTAGTATTCTAGTTTCTCCAAATGCACTAGGTTAGATTATCATCCCAACTAATAATGGTTGGAAGGATGATGTTTATCCTCCTCAACACCAATCCAAATGATGGATTTCCATATCTTTACCACTTCCTCCACCTCCTCCACTTTCACATCTAGTTCATCATGCTATCTCTATGGCCTCATATGTCCATTTTATACTACATGGAAAAGATAAAACCCATGAACCCGAGACAAGAAAATGAGAGAAAGAAATGGTGGCCACTAAGTCTAGATCATCTCATAAATCCTCTCATTATATCACCTCACATGCCCATCATCACGATCAACAACGTGCTAAGGCAAGCTCACACATCAAAAAATAAAGATAGGTAGAAAATAGTAGAAAAGAAAAGTTGCATCACACAATAGATATGAGTTTTAACTAATTTTTTTATTTTATTTTTATGTTTCATGGTTGTTGGTTTTGTAAAATAATGGTACTTACATTATGAGTTTTTGAAAACTTTCAGTTTTAGTTTTAGTATACATATGATGCATTGGAAACACATTGATGATATATTTTGACAAAATTTTGAGCACTATTTCATAATATGGTTTTATCGTGATGGTTATTATGACAATTACAAAGTATGGCATGTTTATTTTTGAAGTTATGTGTTGATATTTTATGGTTGAGTGGTTATATTAATATGTTGGATTATATGTGCATTCACATGAATATATTAATAGGGGATACAAAGGGATTTTCATGTGATTATCATATGTTATAGATATTTTTTATGATGCATATACATTTTCTTTTGTGGCACAAACACCATGCATAGGCCACTAGCTAGTCCCAAATACGACACTAGGAATGAGGCTTTTGGGTTTTGTAGTGCTCATATGTTGGGTCAAGGAAGTGTAGTGTTCCCTAAAGTGAAGTTTCGACTGGTTCCAAAGCGTCACATGGTCAAGGAGTCCATCCAGGAAGGGGAGTTCAACATTGTGGTTTTCATTATATATGGGGTTTGGAAAATGATCAATCCCTATATCAAAAAGTGTGTTATGTTCCCTGCGATCAATGTTGATGGCACTCACTCTCTACTGGACTAGATGAGACAGATACACGGGCCCAAGAAAACAAGAGTATTCTCCTTACCCTGATTCTTTTCTTGCTATATTTTATATATATGGGAAACTATTGTCAGGTATATTTCACTGGTTATGGCGCCTGAAATGATACAGAGTTTGGATCCATTCTATGTGTGCTTTGGTACCGTTATCTGGTCATTGTGCCAAAAAAATTCTTTGGGGTTATATTACATCAACACATGCCCCCATGCTTGTGCCTTTTATGTCAATTCTGTCACTAGTATTTTGGACTTTGGTTTGATTCCCTATGGAGTTACATATGTTTTTCAGATAGTGAGGTCAAAGACTAAACATTTCCAAATTTTTATTAAACTTTTTAGATGAAATCCCTAACATTTTGGATCAAAAACACAAATTCGCTCTCCTCTCTAAAGTATTATATTGAGATGAAAGGGGGAACCCCCATGTTATTTTAATTCCTAAATTTTTTTGGGAATATCCTACAACGATCAACTTAGATAAAATACTATAACATCCACAAAAACTCAACTTTCATTTTGAATTCAAGGTTACGTGTTGGTGCTTCTGGTGCCAGGACATCAAATGGCACTCTAATATCCTTTAAATATGTAGCTAAAGAAAATTCTACAACTCTTGCAAACTTGGGACAAAATATTCCAAGACCCTACATCGTGGAAAAAATAGAGCAAGCTCCATCTGTGGAAAGCCATTATTTTTAGATTTAATATATACTAGCCCAGAATAGATGACTTATTTCAGTGGATGGTAACCTTTTGGACACCAAAATGTGACATATTTCTATGTTCTAATGGATTTTTCATAGTCCAATTTGAAACAAAAAATATCTGGATTTTGTTCAAAATGAAGGACTGTGGTTTTGGGGTAGGTTTGGTTTATTTATCACTCCATGGTTCACTTTTTTGATTCCACATTTATGGTGCTTACAACTATGCCAGTGTGGTCAAAATTCCTAACCTCCCTCTCATGTTATCACATCACAAAATTTTAGAAGACATTGGTAATACACTAGGAAAAATTAAAAAGCTAGATCTAGAGAGAAGAGAGAGTGGCCTCTTCACCTTTTTCAAAATATGTGTGGAGATACATATAAGGGGCTACCAAATCACATAACCTTGAAACATAGAGACTTTTAGTGGTCCCGATTTTTAGATTATGAGAACACGACATTCTGGTGTTGTGTATGTTTTCAAACAAGTCACCTACAAAACATGTGTCCATTAGCTAAGAAGACTACAAAAAATAAAAAATGACAAGTAAATAGGCCAAAAGGATGGAATTTTTCCAATATTCCCCATTTTTATGTTGAAGAGCAATAAAAAAAAGAGACCCAATAGGTTCAACTAGAGGTAAAAATAGATGGTGACAACGTGACATAGTTAGGGGGCGACGCTCAAATTTATATAGGTATTGAACGAGACTTCTATCAGACATCCCTAGAACATAAAATAAATAAGACTCACAATGAGGGTTGCATGGTGGGAATCAAACATGTCCGCATATCAGAAAGCTCAGATTCAGATAGGGAGCATCATTTTGAGTATTTTGTGGGTTCCTTGGCTATGGTTCCAATGGATCCAATAGATGAGGAATGGTTTCATGTCCAAAAAAGGAAAGGGAATTAAGGGGAAGACAAGTGTCTCCATTATTTTATCTTCCTCGTATTTTTTATTTTTTATTTTTTGGTCTTATTTATTTGTGCCTTTTCATGGCATATGGTATAATTTATGAATGCTTTTAAGCATATGTAGCGAAATTTTTGTCCATGAAAGAATCTAGGAAGATCCTTGATGAATACATATGTTATATGTGTATATATACAAAATGTATTTTCTTTTCAATAGGGAATGAAGATATGGGTTTTTTTTCTCAAGGAAAGAAAAAAAATGTGTAAAGCAGGAGTGCATGAAAAGTTAGTTTGCCTTTGGAATATTTTGAAGTTTTTCTATTCTTAAAGTGATGATTTGATATATCTTTTGAATATTCTCTTATCTAATATTAAGGAGATATTTCACAGATGGTGTTCCATCCTGCAGCAAAACTCAACCAAAGGATATTTGTGCTTCATTTAAAATAGCTTGACCAATTTGGATTACCTTTTTGTATGATTAAGAGACACCTCAGAAATAGGCCCTAATTTTGGGCTAATTTTGGATTTTTTAGGGATTTCGATCCTCCTGTCAAGGAGGTTGTTCCCTACATTTTGTATAAGAAACAAAGTGTACTTGGTCTCCTATTACAGGGACACCATACCATGATGCCATGATGTCACCAGATTATTTGCTCAGTCCCAAACTAACATTTGATGGGGACATGATTCTAGCATCATTTTTCCTGCACATAGTCGAAACAGGAAGAATGCATGCTGCCAAATCAAAATATGATGTAAACCACCAAGATGGTGCTAAAACCTTACATGCTCTAAAATATTAAACTATGATTATAACAATATGTTATTTATTCACATGAAGATTCACACGAAATAATAGTATAAAAAAGAGGTTTCAATGTTTAAAAGAATGTTCAAACTTACAATCAAATAGAGGAAAAAACACATATAGAAAACCAGATAATAATCATGAACACGCTTCATCTTGAATTATGAACTATAAAGGAACAAAATGTGAACTTATGAACCTAGTCAAGCACACAAGAAAAAAGATCATGGAAATGACCCTAGTTGACAAGTTGTCTTTCTCATGATGCAAGAGGATTTGTACTTGTGCTGCCAAGTCATTCAAAATCCATAATTATCTATACAATAAATACAAGTAATATTTGTAGTATTTTTTACTCTAAGATGCATTCTTATGATAATGTTAGAACATATGTTGACAATATCAAAACATACTTGAATAAGCTCCTCTTTGTTTCAATAACAATTTATTGGAGTCGCCTGAACTTGCAACAAGCCTCCCACAATCTAAAAGAGGAGCAACTAAGTCAACAGTGACTTTTTTGCTGCTATGTTCGATTGAGGGAGGTTTGCTCCAAGATTAAATTTCTCCAATAAATTATTCTCTACTAAACAGGGCCAACCACGAGAGGGTAGAAGCTCTTATGGCCACTCCCCCTCCCCCTCTCACATCACTCTCAATTACCCAATACCCAATCTATATTTCATTTTTTACTTTCATGAGGACAAAAAAAAATTTCAATAACTATTTAAAAAGAAATGCAACAAAAAGTACGAAATAAAACATTAAAAGTGTATGGAAAAAAATAAGTATGATAAATGAGTTTTTATATAACGCAAAAAAGGTTCCAAGTATGGTATGTCATTCATCATTTATCTTATAAAAATACAATATTTTACATTATCAAATTTTCTTTTTCTTATTTCTATTTCTAAAGCTCCTAACTATATCATCAACATCATTGTTCTCTACTTATATTTCGTGCCTTTCTCGGATAGCTGACCTAGTTGGGTACTCACGACGTCTAGCCTCATGTAGTAATGGGGCATCGCCTACAAAAAAAAATATTAAATTTAAATTTATAGTTTTAAACGGTTCGGTAATATTAATTAAAAAAAAATTGCAATGACATTATTTACCTAGTGCACTAGTTTTCATCGTTGCAACTGTTGCCCCGTGTTCCTCTTCGGTAGTAGGATTCTCAAGTACAACATTCTCTATCATTTAAACAAAAAATGGTATAAGGAAACAACCCTCAATTTATAATTAGAAAAAATTATAAGTATATATTAATTACTATTGTGGGCCTCACTAATAGTAGCACTACCGGCCTAGTCCCCACTGAAATGATCAGGTTGCACGTGAGGGCCATGTTCTGGCAATTTTTCACTCTCAACACACTGTTATACAACTGGGTTATTTTGCTCATTGAAAGTGATGCTCCCTTGATTTAAAAAAATTTGTTAGACATTATACTTATGGATGAAAAAAACATATTGAAAGGTTAACATTTTACCTTATCAAGCATTCTGGATCTTGGGACTTTTCCCAAGATTTTACGACGTTCAACTACGTCTTGATAGATGGAACATAAAATTATCTCTCTGTCTTCCTTTGTGGTTTCCGTTTCAAATTAATCACCCTACATTGTATATGATTGTATATTTTTAATGCTATTTGATGGGATTACAAAAATGTTGGAAGGAAATACAATTAATTATAAGATGTTTAGCTACTTACAATTCTTGCGGCTAATTTCAAGTAGCCCATGGCCTAGCTTGTGTTGGTATTTTTTGTCAATCCTATCTTTGGTTTCCTTAGAGGTGTCAGGAAAACTATCATCAAAATATTGAAGTCAGTTATGTCACACACTTTTATTTTATACATAGAAAAAATTAAAGCTCTTGAATTAAAGTCGTAATTTACGTTGCGGGTCCAGTTAGAAATTTTCCTTCTTTCTTGGTATTTTTATCTTTTCCATCATCGATGAGTGCACTCCACTCCTTCTCTGCCCTCTATGGAATTATGAAAGGACACTCGTATCTAGAGTTAATTTGCAAGTGCGTCCTATAGGTATCCCTCATATATTTTAGATATTTTCCAACTGCCCTGGCGACCACTGTTCTATCATATGTTCCCACCCCAAAAAGGCCTTCTAGATAATATAGAAGTTCTTTTTTGAGGTTGGAATTATGGGAATTCCACCTTCTGCATATGGTTGGGCTAAAAACTACCAACGCCTTGTTCTCCAAGGCCCTATAGAAATCATTTTTTCCTACAGAGAAAAAGATATTATCATTAATTTAAAAATATTAATTATGATAAAATATGTTTTAGATAAAGTACATGAAACAGTTAAAATATTAGAACTTACCTGGGAGTTGTACTTTATTTATAGGAACACCTTCATTGTTCACAAAAAATGTTCCTGGAATGGTCCCCATGGAGGTGACACGTGTAGCTCTAGGGAATGAAATCATAAAGTTGGCTGTATCACCCTCATCACTACCACCACATTCAATGGTTGATTGTGTGTCTTCTTGGGGGTGCGTTTCTTGGCTGCTACCTAAAGGTGTACAAGGCTTACGAGAGGGTTCCTTGAGAATCTCTTGCCTTTGTGGCCCACTACCACAAACACCGAGAACACCAAGTTGCAGAAAATGCTACATATGAAAGAATTTTTTTGTTAGTTTGGTTAATGTAAAAGTTATAAATCAACCTATCACAATTGATCTTATGCATAGCAATACAAATATCCTTTTGATTTTTTTCATTACCTTATATGTCTCTAGCTGGGTCAAAACTTGTCTTATCATTTCTTCTAATTTAGGTGTTTGAGGCATAATGTCTACCAAACGCTGAAGTTCCTTTTTGGCGTTTAGAATTGTTTTTCGTAGCAAAACAAATGGACATGGGGATGAATAAAAATATTCCTCGTTGAGAGAATTATGACGCGCACCATGGCTAGGCATTTGCATATTTGAACAAAATTAAAATTATTTCAATTATGTAAACAATTAAAATACCTGAAGATAGAGCAAGGTTGGCACTTTACATGTTCTTCGGTTGGCCCCTTTCCGCGATCATTCTCCCAAATTATAAAATATTAAGAACCATGAAATATATAATTTTTTTTTTTGTTAAAGATAAAGAAACTAATCTGAAACCAAAATTGTTATTTGTTTACCTGTCTTGAGGTTGTTCCTGTGCCACGATCAATATGCCACATTGCAATAAAATTAGAAATGTGAAAACTTGAAAACAATATCTAACTCGAAAATACAAAATGAAAACTGAAATAATTTCTTAATTTACCTTTCTAATACATAAACTTTGTGCATTAAAGAGTACAAATTTACCATCAAATGACATTCGAGTTTAAAGAGAATAAACAGTAAATCAGAAATATTAAGATTAGATCAGCATACAACACAGGAAGTTCTACACAAATCATGCCCAATGTTACAATTTTCAGTGTTGTGTCGATGCTCAGTTGGGGGATTTCAAAATCAAAACCTTTAAAAAAACAATAGTGTATAAAAAACATCAACATAATTGGATTAAAATAAATGAGTATTGTTACACCAATTTTTGGTCATCTAACCTATTACTATTAGATGGACCAAAGTACACCATGTAAGACCAATTGTATTGTAGTAAAATTGCTTTCACTATGAAAAATAATTTAGTAATCCATGATTTATTAAGTTGTTTATGGTCTAAACAAGAAACCCCATGAGGAAATATTGAGTAAATCCCTATTTGTTTGATTTTACTCAATGGAGAATGAATTAAACAACAAGTTAATTAATATTCCTGGTCAGAATTAACCCAAAACGGGGAAATTAATTGGATAAATCACTATTTATCTTATTATTTTCTAGGAATAATTATTTAAATAATATTCCATGTTAAATTTGACTAAATCATTTATAAATAATTGAATAAATCAATATTTATTTAATTATTACTCAACCACATTCTTAAAATAATAAATAAATCATTTATTTATTGTTTGTTTACAAATAAAGGGATTTGAGCAAATTCAAATTCTTTTTCCCTTCAACAAAAGTAATAAAATATTCCATAAAAGTTGGATCTAGATGTGGTTAATAATCTTTTAATTATGCACCAATATCTAGACCAACTCAATATTTTGTTATAAATAGAAGGGTTTTTCCATTCATTCACTACCTTTTGTTGTGTAAATATCACTCTGGATCTATACTTTTGGTCCGACTTATCCTCTATCATTGTCATATTTTGCTACCATTTTTCTTGTGAGCTCCCTTTGAGTTCCATTTTTTTTTCTGGGTTTTCTACACCATCAAGAGAGAGAGATCTTAGATCTGAAGTGCTGAGGATATACAAGAACCCATCCCATTGAGGGCAACTGGTAACATCTTTCTATGTTCCCTTCCCAGGTGTCATAATACAAAAAATCCTTTAAAAAATATTCTTGTCTTGTGTATTGGATGCATGGAGCAACACTTACTCTTATTTATTTTCTATTTAATATCTTTAACTGCATAGATCTAGATTTCTGTAGTATTTATCTTGGTCAACTAACTACAGATCTAAAGAAATTGACAACCATATTTGATGTTAGGAATGTTTATTATGCACAAATAAAGTGATTTTTTTCGTATGCTTACGATTATAATTCACACTAACAACTGACGACTCCATAAGGGTTTATAATTACGACTGCTGTCATTTTTCAGATCCCTGCATGACCAGCTGCTTCAACCCCTTAGGTTTTTCTTCAGCTTCTTGTTTTGTTTTTCTTGATGTTTTTTTAAACCTTAAAACCCTAAAACAGTAAAAATTCTAATTTCCTTGTGTTTCTGGGCTTATTGCGCAGGTGAGAGGTATCAACTGCATCTGAGATGACACTTTTTTCTGAACCCTGCTCCTGAGAGAGACAAAAGTGCAGGTCTCACTTTTTGGGCCAAAACCCACGAGCTCAACCTTCAGGGCACAGAAAATAGCCAGAAAACTGCGACCTCAGCTGAAAACAAGTCAGAAACTACAACCTGAACTTTTTGTGGGAATATTTCTGTGATTTTTCTCGATTTTTCTGGGCTACTGTCCAGGGTTGTATGACCTCTTTATCTAGCTATCTTGGACCTGTACTTGCTATTTTTTACTCGTCAAAGTAGGAACCAAGACCCCTAGGGCTTCAATACGCTTCCACCTTTTTAGAAGGAGTTTAGATGAAACAGGTCGTTTGAGATTTTAGCGTGTTCAACCATTTTTTTAGATCTGAAACTATACTTTCAGACCCATTTTAGATTTGTTATTCATCCATCCAAAACACCTATTTTCACTTTTTTTTGGTCCTCCTTTATGGTCCCCTCCCCTTCCCTTCAGGTTGTAGCCTTTCACCACCTCATTTTGTAGCATTTTTCCCTCTGGTTTTTTGCTATTTTTCTGCACCTATTTCCAACAGATCTGACCTTTAGATACTTGTCCCTCCTGAATTTAGATCCATTGGCCATTTTGTACGTTTTGAATAGATTTTTCCCACCCATAGAATTGTAGGTTTTAACCCTGAACAGAAATTATCTACACACGAATCTTATAACAGAAAATAAACAATAGCGAGAGCATAAAACATAAAACAGATAAACACTGAGATTTTCCCCTGGATCCCAAATCGGGACGACCAGCTTGATTTTTCATTATATTCCTTTTAGTGTTACAACACACATATATATACATGATGAAGCATACATAAACCCCAATCCATAAAGCCTGGATTAGAACATAACCGTAGTTCCCTTGACCGGATCTACAAAAATACCAGGGGCCGAAAACCATCGTACCCCAATACCATGTGCAAAACCATGCACAAAACCATGGACGCGGACTACCTGCTGGAAATTAAGGACCAAAAATTTCCGCCTAGGCGCTGCCCCGGACCCCGACAGGGGGGGCTACCACCCCCCCTGTGACCCCCCCATTGCGCCCAACGCAAAGGGGGGGCTATCGCCCCCCATCTTACCCCCCCGCGCATGCTTAGTCGTGGAAAGAATATAACACATACCCAACATTCTCCCACTTGTTGTTTTCTTTCCACGGGGGGCCACAGGAGGGCTTAGTCATTGGCCCAATTCTTCAACACCCATTGTTTCTCTACACCAAGAGAACTTCTGAGTGCTCACAGACTTTGTCAATGCATCTGCAACATTCTTCAAAGTGTCCACCTTTACCGCAACACCCTTTTAGCCTCAACCATATCTCTAACAAAGTGATATTGAACATCAATGTGCTTTGTCTTTGAATGATAAGCAGGGTTCTTAGCCAAGAAAATTACACTTTGGCTATCACAGTCTATCCTTATAGCTTGCTGTACCAACCCCATACTTGAACATAATCTCTGCAACCAAACTGCTTCCTTGCTTGCATGAGTGGCTGCTATGTATTCAGCCTCTGTAGTTGAAAGAGCCACTGCAGACTGTCTTTTACTCATCCAACTGACTAAGCCTCCAAATAGGCTAAACACATACCCACTTGTAGATCTTCTTTGGTCCAGATCTCCAGCCCAGTCTGCATCAACAAAACCATGAATGTCCAACATTCTTTCCAATCCTGGTCTTCCCTGGTAGCACAAGCCATAATCACTAGTGCCACGTAAATATATGAAAACCCGCTTCACTGTTGTCCAATGCTCCTTCCCTGGGTTTGACATAAACCTTCTCAATACTCCCACTGCATGTGCAATGTCTGGTCTAGTACAGACCATTGCATACATCAGGCTACCCACTGCACTTGCATATGGAACACGAGACATATACTCCTCTTCTTCTTGTGTCTTGGGACACTGTTCAGCAGACAGCTTTACACCTACGGGAATAGGAACATTCACCGGTTTACTATCCTGCATATTGAACCTCTGCAATATAGTCTCGACATACTTCCTCTGGTTTAACCAGAGCTTCCTCTTTTCCCGATCTCTCTTAATTTCCATGCCCAAAATATAGTTTGCGGCACCCAGATCCTTCATGTCGAATTTGGAGAACAGTTGGGTCTTCAAATCTTGGATAATTTCTTTGTCATTTCCAATCAACAACATATCATCCACATACAAGACCAGATATATAACACGATCACCAATTAATTTAAAATAAACAAAATGATCTTCCTTGCTTCTGGTGAAGCCAAGTCCCTGTATATAGGTATCAAATTTCTGATACCACATCCTTGGTGACTGTTTTAACCCATACAGAGACTTCTTCAACCTACATAACAGTTCTTTCTTTCCCTTCACCATAAAGCCTTCAGGTTGCCTCATGTAGATCTCCTCTTCTAGATCCCCGTGAAGAAAAATTGTCTTCACATCCATCTGTTCTATCTCAAAATCAAATGCAGCAGTAACAGATAAAAGTAATCTAATAGAAGTAACATTGGCAACAGGAGAAAAAAATATCACCAAAATCAATTCCCGGCACCTGGGAGTAACCTTTCGCTACCAACCGAGCTTTGTATTTCTCCACCTTGCCTTCTACATTCATCTTCTTCTTAAACACCCATTTTCTCCCAATGGGCTTCCTTCCAGCCAGAAACTCCACCAGATCCCATGCATCGTTTTTGTGCAAGGATGCCATTTCATCAACCATGGCCTCCTTCCAGAGTTTTCCATCCTCTGAATCTACTGCCTCCCTGACAGTTCTGGGTTCATCATCAGTTATAGTTAAGGCAAAACTTGAATAGAAAGCAGATGGACTATACCTTTCTGGTTGCCTTCTTTCCCGAACTGATCTTCTCAAAGTTGGAGTTTGTGGCTCTTCATCTTCTGAGTCTTCTTCTGTTGTAGAGTCTGATTCATCCTCCTTTAGCTCAAACTCTATCTTCTCGGGTTACTTTGGTAGGACTTCATGTTTAACAACATCTTTCACTTCTCTAAACACCACATCTCGGCTGTACACAACCTTCCTTGTTTCTGGGTTCCAAAGCTTGTAACCCTTTAAACCATCCTTATACCCAATAAATATGCACCTTTCAGATTTATTATCCAACTTGGTCCTTTTATCCTTTGGAACATGTACATACGAATCACATCCAAATACACTTAGATGTGAAAGAGAAGGTTTCTTACCAGTCCATACCTCATGTGGGGTCTTATCCTCCAACACTGATGAAGGTGATCTGTTAACTAGATAGCATGCAGTCTCCACTGCCTCTGCCCAGAATTCTTGTCCTAACCCGGTACCACTGAGCATGATTCTTGCCTTTTCCATCAGTGTTCTGTTCATTCTTTCTGCAACTCCATTTTGCTGTGGTGTGTATGGAGTAGTCTTCTGTCGTGCTATACCACACTTCTTACAGAACTCTTCAAATTCCTTCTTGCAGAACTCCCCACCATTATCTGTCCTCAACACCTTTATCTTCTTCTATGTCTGGTTTTCCACCAGAGCCTTAAATTCTTTAAATTTGTCAAAGACTTCATATTTCTTCCTCAAGAAATATATCCATGTATTCCTTGAGAAGTCATCTATGAATGAAACATAGTACACAGACTTTCCCAGTGATGGAACTGACACAGGCCCAAACACATCATTGTGCACAAGTTCTAATATCTTGTTCGCCCTCTTAGCACCAGAAGGAAAACTCACCCGATTCTGCTTCCCATATACACAATGTTCACAGAAATCGAAATCCAGAGAGAAATTAGACATACCTTCTACCATACCATTTCTATACAGTATCCGAAGGCCCTTCTCTCCAATATGTCCAAGCCTTTGATGCCATAGCATGGTATTTTCTCCAAAGACAGCTAGGCTTTCCGCTCCACTTTCAGGAACCATAGAACTGTTACACCCATCAATAACAGTGCTACCTTGTAGCTTGTACAGAGTTCCAGTCCGAACTCCTCGCATTAATACCAGTGCTCCCTGAACCATCTTGCAGGCATCTTTCTCGAACACTGTTTTTACACCTGCATCATCCATCTTGCTTACAGAAATCAGATTTCTGGCCAATGCAGGAATATGCAAAACACCAGGAAGTGTTCTAATCCTCCCACCTTGCAGCTTCAACTTGAACTTTCCACGTCCGACGATTCTGGCCTTCCTATCATCCCCTAGGAAGACATCACCACCATCATATTTCTCATACTCGCAGAACCACTCCCTATGGGGAGTGAAGTGAAAGGATGCACCTGAGTCAATCAACCATGACTCATGATCTACATGTGTGTTTGAAGAAGAAGCCAAATACACATCCCCACCTTCATCTGAGGTGGTTTTTGCCTCTGCAGAAGGAGCTTCATCAGATCCCTTTCCTTTCTCAGGAGCTTTAGATCTGCATTCCTTTTTGTAGTGTCCTTCCTTTCCGCATTTCCAGCACACCTTTACAAACTTTCCGGGAGATTTAGATCTCCCTCTAGATTTAGATCTCCCACTCGAAACCTTATTCTTGTTTCTGTTCTGGGACCTTCCTCGTATAGATAAGGCATCTCCATTTTGACCCTCCATATTTCTCCGTCTCATTTCCTACGACAGCAAGGCTGAGACAATATCATCAAAGTTCAAGGTAGTTGTATTGCTACCTATTGCAATAACCAGACTGTCCCACGAGTCTGGTAGAGAGCACAACAAACTGATGCACTTATCTTCATCTGAGATTTTAATATCAACAGACGACAACTGACTTACCATAGTATTGAAGGCATTCAGATGCTCTGTCACCGAGTCTCCATCCTTCATCCTCAGGTTATATAGCTTTTTCCGCAGGAACAACTTATTTACCAGAGACTTAGATTGATACAAAGTCCCTAGCTTGTCCCACAAGGCCTTCGCCGTAGCTTCCCCAGATACATTCAACAATACTGAATCTGAGACACACAACCATATTGTGCTCTTAGCCTTCCGATCTAGTTTCTTCCAGTCTTCATCTGACATTGCCGTTGGTTTAGTACTTGGATCTACCGCGATCCACTGATCTTTATCCACCAGCAGATCCTCCATCTTGAGCTTCTACAACTCAAAACTCTGACCATTAAATTTCTCGATCTCTATCTTCCCGCCGCTCGCCATCTTCTTTCACAGCAAGAATCGATCCTGCAGATCTCCCACTGAACAGGGTCTACCTTAGGCCCAAGCAAAAAACCCTCAGCAGCAAAGGAGTCCCCTTGAAGCTAAAACAACTCTGATACCAAATGTAGGTTTTAACCCTGAACAGAAATTATCTACACACGAATCTTATAACAGAAAATAAACAATAGCGAGAGCATAAAACATAAAACAGATAAACACAGAGATTTTCTCCTGGATCCCAAATCGGGACGACCAGCTTGATTTTTCATTATATTCCTTTTAGTGTTACAACACATATATATACATGCCGAAGCATACATAAACCCCAATCCATAAACCCTGGATTAGAACATAACCGTAGTTCCCTTGACCGGATCTACAAAAATACTAGGGGACGAAAACCATCGTACCCCAATACCATGTGCAAAACCATGCACAAAACCATGGACGCGGACTACCTGCCGGAAATTAAGGGAAAGAATATAACACATACCCAACAGGAATAGTTGTTGGGAAGCACTTGTTCTTGGGTTGAAATTGATGCATATTTAGCTGTTTATTTTTAGTTATATTCAGTTTACTTTACTGTTATTTGCAGATTTATTTACAGTTATACAACACATTTTTTCTTTTTTCTCTACAAATGTTTGGGTTTAAAATTAAAATTAACACACTTGTCACATAAATGCACACCCTAAGTGAAGAGCGCATGATTTAAACTACCAGACCAAGACTATAATATTGTAATCAATTGATCATTCGCCTCCTTGCCTTTGTTTCGACATTGTAATAATTTGATCTTGCACCTCCTTACCCTTGTTGGTCTCTCTTCCTTCTGTGATCTGTGTCTGTTTTCCATCATTGCACCCCCAAAGCATTTATCTTGGAGACTTCTTGACCTTCATCCTTAGTTTCCGGTAGGAAGACTTACTCCTCCTCATAGGAATAGAGTTAGTCCTCCACTGAGCCCCCATTTCGAATTTTCTTTTGGTTCATCAGATTCCCCTTCTAGTTCTATCCCCGGTTCCCCTCCTGTCACCTTCACCATGTCTGGTTTAGGACCTAACGCTGGTGGTAGCCCCGGCCCTAATGCTGGGAATACTAATAGTGGGACCACAACAAGAACTATCCCGACTGCTCCCTTGCTCCCTTATATGGCAGGCCTTTGTCTTCCTAATTTCAACCAATTGATCAATGATCCCATACACCATGATCCTGGTTGGCCTACTATGCCAGCCAAGCTCCCTTATGACATCCCCAAGCTTGAAGGTATTGCTAGAGAGGATCCTACAAACCATGTTTGATCTTTCCACATGTGGTGTTCATCTAACTCCATCACCGATGACTCTGTCCGTCTTCAGTTGTTCCAGCATACACTTATTGGAGAAGCTTCTAAGTGGTATGTTGACCAGGCCTTTGCCTCTCATACTACTTCTGCGACCCTTGCCAGGGCTTTTCTGTCTTACTTCCTGCTTCCCCTTTTTTATGACCTCTTTCTGTCAATTGTTTGCGACCTGCCTATCCAATCATGTCCAAGAGTGGTGGAGAAGAAAGAGCCTATGTTGAGCCCCTACCTTAGAAGACTGTGTCTACATAGACTGGTTTATCAGATACCTTTTTCCTGCTATCAGAAAATATGTCACATCTCATTTCCCTCAGACCGAAGAAGTTTCCCTCCATGGGTTATGGTTTCCCTCAGGGAGGGGCCAGCTCCTCCAGCGCTTTTCCCCCTCTCGGTAACATGTATCCAGGATACGACATGCCTCCTCCTTTTGCCCAACCTGTTTACCACAATGTTTCCCAACCTCCTTATTATCGATATCTGCAGCATGGTGCTCCAGCTCCTTTAGAATTAGCACCTCAGCCTCCCTTGCCTTCTCAACCCCCTCAATAACATCCACCACCCCCCCAAGGTCAGGTGTATGCACAGCAGGGTGTGACTAATCCTCCTACTTCCAAAAAGAAGAGGAAAGGTAACCAAAATCAATATGCCCCAAGTAATCCAGGAAACAATCCCTAAGGGAATGCACCTATCACTGCTAACTAGCAATAGGGCACATAGCCTAAATAGGACAGACCTGTTCGCACGAATAAGACTTATTCTTGTTGTGGTGTCTATGGTAACTATACCCATGATTGTCTTCTTTTACCTCAGATGTGTCAGATTTGGAAAGCTCAAGCAACATCTCGAGGACAACAAGCCTCCCCTTCAGTTCCTCTAAATGCTGCACCTATCCACCCGACTGTGTTTACTAATCCTTTCCCCCAACAAGGATTCATGGCTACCCAACCACCTAAAAGTCAGGAAGCCACTCAACCCCCTCCATCTGGTACCTCTGATTACCAGATTCTCATGATGAAATCTAAGCAACCCATTACCGTTTACCTCAACCTTCATACTCGGTCCCGTCAGTACAACAAACCTCCCATTACGTCTGCCCTCGAGCCCTCTTCTTTAGGTCCCACAGAGCCTCTTTCGACACCCAATGGTCCTTTATAGATCCCTCAGCTTAAGGCAAAGGTTCATACCAAGATCCCTACAAGAGCATTACGCCGAAACACTGCTTCTGGTAAAGCTGCCCATTCGTATAGTATAGTATATTATTTGGTGTAATCCCGTACCACCATATCAATGCTGGAACTCCTGCAGTCGTGGCATCCACAAAAAAAATATCCACTAACTTCCATGGGCGCTATGGATCCTTCAGATGATCATTTGATCGTCTTCGATGTTGACTCGTCAAAACATCCTCCCTTTCCTGCTTTCGTCACCTTCCAAATCCCTGTCAAGATCCGGAATGCAAATGTCTCCCGTTGTATCATTGATGAGGGGGAATCCACCCGTGTGATGTCCTCTTTGCTTTGGAAGCAACTCAGATCTCTTGAATTGGCCCCTTCCACTATCACCGTCTGAGCGTGGGATGTCCACTCTTCCCAACCCATAGGCTTATTGCGCAACTATCCTATAACTCTTGCAGGCAAGACTGTTTGTGTTGATGTAGAAGTCATAGATGCCCCCTTAGATTACAACATTATATTGGGTCGTAGCTACACTTATGCGATGTGTGTTGTCCCATATGTGGTTCAACGTCAAATGTGATTTCCTCACAATGGAAAGTACTCACCATCGACAAATTGACATATTACGAACCAAAGTCTCACATCTCCCCTGAGTCCATCATCTCTTCGGTGACCAATAAATAAATAGTCAATCCTTTGACCAGTGTTTCACCCAGAGTCTACAAAGACTCCTCTTTTCTTGGTTCATTCCCTCGTATTTCTCCTTCTATCTCCGATCCCAGCTCGTTGAACGTTTTAATGATGCAATCATCTCGGCCCGACCTCAAACGGACTGGTGCGACTAGTCAGTAGTCTCACCCTCTGCAACTTTCTCCTAGCACCTTGACTCAACCTTCAAGACCCCCTCCACAAGGCCCCTCATCTAAAACTGGTATCCATGAGCCTATCTACCCTCTTGGAATAGTTCCCCTTGGCCTTAACCATCTTGGAGCTGTCCCGCCTGGCCATTACCCCTCCAGTCAGATACCATTTCTTGCTCCCCCTCCTCGAGTTTTCTTGGTACCTGTTATGCCTACCTTGTATTTTCCTAACATGACCCTAGGGATCCCAGTCTGGTACATTGATCCCCCAGCCACTATCCTGCCTAGTCAGCCCAAATCTTATACTGCTTTGACCCTGGTCCAATCGGTCGCCTGACCCCTCCCTTTGCTTCTGTGCCTTAGCCAACTCAACATGAACCCACTCCTATTGTGAAAGCTTCGTGTGAGGGGGGAAAATCTCGCAAGAAGGAAAATAAAGACAAGGCTGCCCTGACAAACCCTGCTCCTCCTCAACCTCCAAAGTGTACCCCCCGGTGTGCTTTGTGTGATGCTGTCGGTCATGCCACCCATAATTGTCCTGAAATGCCTCGTCTCAAGCCCATGGTCAACGAAGCGTTTCTTGAGTCTGATGTCCCAAAATTCCATGTTACTTTACCTGATTCAGCCAAGAAACTCAAGACTTTGTTCACAAATCACCCTTGTGCTTTATGTGATGTCCATGGCCATTATACTTACCTCTGTCCCCGCCTCGACGAGTACCACTCCTCTTTAGAAGCGGTTCACCAATTCAAGGCCGAGTGTAATGAGTCCACCACTCCCTTATTTTCTCATTTTTCTCTAGAAAAAATAGAGGAAAAATTCACTCCCATAGAAATTCCCCCTCCGGATGTCGAAATGATAGAGTCTTCAGCCACTGTCCACTACCTATCATCATCTATGAGATCCACGGTGGAAGACCCCCTTGGGACTTCCCCTTCTGTTTCGCCTGACCTCCCTTTAGCGATCACATTCGGCTCAACATCGGTGGATCATTCATCTACTTGTTTTTCGGTCACCCTCCGTGATGATGCGCATGGGAACCTCTCTTCTCATGATGATGGGTCAGGTAGCTTTGCCACATTCGGTGGTATTTATTCCACCAATCACCCCATCTTCTATTACGATGATGACATTATGAAATCATTTACCACCCTTGACTTTATCTATTCTGCCTTACATCGAAACCATGCATTCGAACCACATACACCTTGCGGTCATTACATTGATCCCCAATGTTTTGGTAAGGGGGCACCCATATTTGAGAGTCTAGGAGAAGTAATTCTCCACAACCCTCATAGTGCATCTGGTCGTTTCGACTCTAGTACCATAATTATTCCCCGTTTCGAAGAACCTCTAGAGTCCAATATCACTTCTGATCAATCTAGGGATGATATCCCTTATTAGTCCTTCTTCTTACATCAGCAACCCAGTCCCCTAGACATTGCTGTTGACCAACCTGTGGGTTTTCTAGGAGAGCACCAGTTCATTATATCCAAATCCACTCTTTGGGATAGTGATGCCATGTATGCCAACCCATAAACTTAAGTCCATTTTCTTCATATACGAAGTACCAAAAGAGATTGGTAATCCTCCATTCCCTTTCTCGAACTACATAACCATAATGAAAACAAATGACGCACTACATCATAAAAATGCGTTTAGATTCACCCTTTCTAAATACATTTTTGCATGACCATAACATGCTTGGGGGCACCTATGCCCCTCAACCATAAAATTACTAACTCTCACCCAAAAAAAACACTGAAACTCCCTTTCTCTGACATGTCACACCTTTCAGGTCATTTCCCGGGATAGGTTGCAGTTTTCTACCCAATACCTGCAACCCAGGTCGTAGAATAGACCCCAAATAGTGCGACCTAGCCTGTTCATGAGCTCTGGGTGCCTAAACTGAAATTTCGATCCCCTTAATTGAAAGAGTATGGTTAGGCCTCTTACCTACAACTGACGGATCTCGATTCCAATAGTCAGTTTGTGCGCTACGATCGGTGCAAGATTTAGGGCCTTTTCTCCTCTCTACATTCACCATAGCCACACTTGCAAATGAGTGAATTTGGAGGGAAAATGCCTTATTAAAAGAGAAACCCCATATTTTCTTTCGCTAGCTATGAAAAAACCATAGGTCAGTTTAACAAACCATAAACACTGTTGGAAAGATCTCACCGAGCTCTAAAATGGGTTTCCTTTATTTTTTTGTGATTTGATACTTCACCCAGACACATTTTTTCCAAGAAGGGTCACTTCACCACTCCTCAAAATTGAATTTCTTCACTTGAAACAATCACACTTGGGGCACCACTTTTCCTTCATACTTTTTCATGCTTGTGTCGATTTTAATCATGATTAATCATCTTGTACTCATGCTTTTATGGTCCCCACTGGGCCTTTTCTGTGTGGCAGCATCATCGAGTCACCCTTGATTAGAGCATCCGAGTTGAGTCATAATCGCATTCATGGAGTCTATCTTGAGTCCCTTTGTATCCCGCCATATTCATATATCCTTCATTGCTTTGTTCCTCTCTCGCGTCACACATTTTGGCCTTTAGTCATACCGTCCCCTATCCCCCTCCGGTGTCGAGTCAGTTGCTGCCAGGTCATCCATGCCCTTTATGCTCTGACAAGGGAAGTTGCTAGCCCGCTACTCAGTACACCCCATTCCACCATCATCCCCGGTGTCAGTCTATCAGTCACTCTACTATTATCTCTCATGCCTTAGTTGAGGACCCCTTATTACCTCACCTATGGCAGACCTCCTTCTGTCGACATCAACTTATTCATTCCAGAAGACAGGTCTAGAGGGCGGTGTACCTTGGTTCCATATTCCACGCTTGTTTAGTGGCTTGGATCAAGAAAAGAGACCCTCTATTGCCCTTTTAATTAATGGTTTCTTAGCTCCATCTCCTCATAGCATGAGCGAGATCCATATACTCGATGGTTCAGTGATGTAGTAGATTGTACCAGTGATTTCTTGGGTGTGTGTGAGATGTTTCAGACCTCATGAGGGGGTGGCCCTTTAGGTATCCCCCCACATGCCTAGATGACCTCTCTACTATAGCCATTGATGTAGCTCCATAGATTTCATGGTTCCGGCCTCAGCCGCTTGCAGTGACTTTTAGTTTGCATGTATCATTCAGATTTTTAGAGCCCTTTCCTGTTTTATAGGGCCTCTTTGGTTATACTTATATCTCATGTACTCAAATACTATTGTATAAGTCCTGGCTGTTGTCCCAGGCACAATATGTATGTGGGATCCATTATCATGTTTTATCTGGCCCATGTTTATGCCAATATGTACTATATAGTTTAGTCCCTTGTTTACTGAACGCATTGTTCTTTGTACTTTGTTATCTTAGCGGGCATAGGTATGCCTCCCCCACCTCATGTAGAACATGTACTAACTCATAAAAGAGACTTTTCACACCTGTAAGTCTCACCTCCTCAGGGTATTTTCATCTCACGCTTTAGTCTACCTTATATTTCTCTCTCTCCGACTCCCCCTTCAGTGTCTAGTGATTGAGTTCTTACAACGTACTTCGGTCATACGATTAGCTTCTAACGTTCGCATGCTGGGGGAAATATGTTACACCAATTTTTGGTCATATAACTTGTTACTATTAGATGGACCAAATTACACCATGTAAGACCAATTTTACCCTAGTAAAATTTCTTTCACTATGAAAAATAGATTAGTAATCCATAATTTATTAAGTTTTTTATGGTCTAAACAACAAACCCCATGAGGAAATATTGAATAAATCCGTATTTGTTTGATTTTCCTCAAGGGATAATTAACTGAACAACAATTTAATTAATATTCTTGGTCATATTTCACCCAAAACAAGAAATTTAATTAGATAAATCACTATTTATCTTAATAATTTCTAGGAATAATTATTTAAACATTATTTAAATAATATTCTGTGTTAAATTTGACTAAATCATTTATAAATAATTGAATAAATCACTATTTATTTAATTGTTACTCAACCAAATTATTGAAATAATAAATAAATCATTTATTTATTTATTGCTTACAAATAAAGGGATTTGACCAAATTCAATTTTTTTTTTCCCTCCAACAAAATAAAATAAAATATTCCATAAAAGTTGGATCTAGATTTGGTTAATAATATTTTAACTATGCACCAATATCTAGACTAACTCAATATTTTGTTATAAATAGAAGGGTTTTTCCATTCATTCACAACCTTTTTTTGCCTAAAGATATCTCTGGATCTATACTTTTAGTCTGACTTTGATCCTCCATCATTGTCATATTTCGCTACCATTTTTCTTGTGAGCTCCCTTTGAGTTCCATTGTTGTCTGGGTTTTCTATACCATCAAGAGAGAGAGATCTTAGATCTGAAGTGATGAGGACATACAAGAACCCATCCCATTGAGGGGGACTGGTAACATCTTTCTATGTTCCCTTCCTCGGTGTCATAATACAAAAAAATCTTTAAAAAATATTTGTGTCTTGTCTATTGGATGCATGGAGCAAATCTTACTCTTATTTATTTGCTCTTTAATATCTTTAACTGCATAGATTTGTATTTATGTAGCATTTGTCTTGGTCAACTAACTGCAGATCTAAAGAAAGCGACAACCATCTTTGACATTAGGGATATTTTTTATGCACAACTAAAGTGAGATTTTTTCATACGCTTGAGATTAGAATTCACACTAACAAGTATAAATATGAGTAAAGATGTGATTTGGTATTACTGCTAAATCTTAGAAAATAACACAGGTATACGAGAAAAAAAGAGACCAGGAGATAAAAATAGGATCAAACTCTTTCTTTTGAAATATGATAGTTTAAAACATTACAACCTCACAAGAACAAACAACATTATCACAATGTGATATATCAAGAAGGTCACAAGATCACAAGATGAGATGTTACAATTTTTAGCTTGAGTTGTGCATTTTTACACAACTCAATTGAGGCATCCTCATAGGGGTTATGGAGTCGCATAACAAGGGCACACACCCAAAGAGGTTTAATTGAGCCTACATGTTCAGTTTGACTAGATTGACCTTAACCATAATCGGGTGCATCGTTAAGGCACTCCTTGATGTGAATTTTTATTTTTGCCTCAAAAAGCAAAGGTCGAATTCATATTCTAAATTGTATATAAGGAACACTCTTCATCCCATTCTCACACATTGACTTCTCATATCTGAGATAGGGCTGCGGATCTATGGAAAGGTCTTGAAGGCTTCCAACGTAGTATGTAGGAGAATAATGCAGAGGTTTAGTCATATATCTAAGCTAGCATTAAGGAGTTTCAGGTCACAAGATCACAAGATGAGATGTTACAAGTTTTAGCTTGAGTTGTGCATTTTAGATCAAGAAGGTCACGATATCACAAGATGAGATGTTACAATGTTTGGCTTGAGTTGTGCATTTTTACACAACTCAAGTGAGGCATCCTCATAGGGGTTATTGTTAAAATTGGCAACTAGGGCCAAATTCCACCTTGGGTCTCCTTAGTTGATGGAGATAATAATTACATTGAATCCCTATTTTCGAGAGGACAAAAGTCGATATATATATTGTCCAATTTGGATAAGGAAAGTATTTATTTATTCAAAAGAAATATTATAAGTCATGATTTGGTTTTGGGGGGAAAATTTGAAAGTTGAAATTTGAATTTTCCTCCAAAAGTTAAGGTCGGTTTCACCAAATTATCATATGTAAATTTGTATATAAAGTATCTCTCCTCCTCTCATTTACTCGCACCAACTAGCTTGGATAAGGTCTAAGGCAGTAGAGGCCTTGATGAAGGTTAATGGACTAGTTGTTTCTAGGTTAAGGTTTGTGACTCTCCATGTTAGTCTGCTGTAGATCTAGATGGATTATTACTCGCCCTAGTTCTGTAGCAGAAACAAAATCTGAGATTGTTTGGTTCTATTGGGACAAGAATTTTCTCTCCAAATTGGGACATCATTTTAAATATTTTGAAATTGGAATATATAAAGAGAATGTTTAAAATAAATAAAATAGAAACAAAAAAAAATAATAGAAAATCCATGGCCAGTGAACTAACAACTCTGTGCAACAACTCGGTAGCACAAAGTCATATTTCCTTTATGGTTGACACATGTTCGATGAATGGTGGGTTGAGATGGAATCTAGGTGTAAAGAAAGATAACCTCGCAACTATGACAGATGGTAGCTCCAAATCATGAGTGAGACTCAATAGGCATGGGTTGCGCAACACCGACATAGTGCCTGTGCAACACCTACATAACACACTTTGTTTTGGTTATATCTCCCAAACCGTAACATATTTTTCAAAATTGAGGGAGGTTATTTTATATGATAGTGTTGGGAAGAAAGACCTCTCTCTTTTTCTCCCAATACTTCCCAATCTTCTCATAGGTACATACCTAGCATTTGTTCTTGAACCCATATTGAACATAGTCAACCAAAATTAATGACGTTTGACTAGTGGAGTCATCATGAAATTTCAATCTGCTAGATCCTTTGAACTCAGAGTCAGCATGTCAATGATTCAACATTTAGATGTTCAACTGTTGTTCACCATCAACAATTAGATTTGATCTTGGTCGTTCATACTAGGGGAAAATGTGATTGTTCGGTCACCAACAACGACATCAGTATGTTAACACTGCCTGATATCTACTAGGTTGGATATAGACTCAAGAAGGTAACCACTAACTAATTTTGGTTGGGGTACTGGTCTTTCCTGACTGGAGGGGGATTCCTCAATAAAAATAAACTAGATATTTGAAAATTACAAACCCATAGAGACCGGGTTTGTTGTAACTATTTCATAATTCATTCTGTTGGGGGTAGGTAAATATTTTATCTAAAGAGAATGTTTATAGTAAAGAGGCATAGTCAAGGGTCACATTTTAAAAAATAGAGTTTAATTATATCTAAGAGGGATTAAGTACTATAGGGTTGTTGACAGGGAAAAAATTCCACCTTGCCAAGAAGGGGGAATTAACTCGATCGTAGGTCCCAACTAGACCTGCTCTCATTTGGAGTGGCTAATACGAACGAGTTTTAAGGACTATTATAAGGGTTAGGGGAATAATGAGATAATGGTTAATGGATTAGGGATTAGGGGCTTAGGGGCTAGGGGAATAGATGATTAGGGGTTAGAGGTTTAGGGTTTATGGGTTAGGAGAATAATGAGTTAGTGGTTTGGGATTGGGGGCTTAAGGGTTAGGGGATTTAGGTGCACTTATGGGTTAGGGGCATAATGAGTTAGTGGTTAAGGGATTAGGGATTGGGGTTAGTGGAATAATGAGTTATTGGTTAAGGGTTTATGGATTTGGGGGTTAGGGGTTAGGGGATTTAGGCGCTTTTAGGGGTTATGGGTCGAATAATGAGTTAGTGGTTAAGGGATTAGGGATTGGGGGCTTATGGGTTAGGGGATTTAGGCACAATTAGGGGTTATGTGAATAAGGAGTTAGTGTTTAAGGGATTAGGAATTAGGGATTAGGGGGTTAAATGTTTTAGGGTTTGGGAATTAGGGTTTAAGGGGTTATGGGTTAAGGGGTTAGAGGTTTAGGGTTTAGGGGGTTAAATGGGTTAGGGGTTTAGAGGTATAGGGTGTTAGGGGATTTATCAGTTAAGGATTTTAGGGGTTAGGGTTTAGGGGATTAAATGGGTTAGGGGTTAGGAACGAGTGTTTAAGGGGTTAGGGGTTAATAGATTAAAGGTTTAGGGTTTAGGGGGTAAATGGGTTAAATCTCTGAAAACTGGCAACTCCAAAACATGAGTGAGATTCATTAGGCAAGGGATGCACAACACATTTTTTTTGGGTATATCTCCGAAATCGTAACATATTTTTCAAAACAAAATGAGGTTATTTTATACGATAGCTTTGGGAATAAATTCCTCTCTTCGTTTCTCCAAATCCATCCCCATATTCTCACAAAATTCTTTGCAAAAACATGGCTCAAAACAAGAAGTTTACAAACTAAAAAAAATGAGCTTTAAATATGAGGTGAGATCATTGTCTGTAGGAATGAATTTGATCACTTTATCTTGGAGGAAATCCCCTCCATGGTCATATCCCAACTCAGTTGGGACACCTTTTTCATTAGAGAGATCTCTATTTTAACAACAATCGATTGGAGGGAAACATTCTGAGTTGAACCTTTTGATTGAATTTTTATCCTTAGATGGTTTTAGTGCATGTTTGGATATTTGGTTCTTGCTTGTTGTGTTTCTCGGAGGAAGATATTTACAAAAGAGATAGGAAATGAACTTACTAAAATTTATGCTTATGAAGCATATGAGGGGAGGAAGATACAATAATTCCATCATTTCGTAACTAGAGAAGCATTTACTCGGAGTCCATGAAATTGTTACTAAGGATATTTTATTTATTTATTTTTATTTTTATTTTTCTAATTGTTGATATTACAAATGCAACATCTACTAAGAAAGTGGTTCAACAACTTGGATTTTTTAGGGGTTCAAATGTTTTAAGGGAAGAATACTTTCCTAGAGATTGATTATAAAGTTTTTTTTTTCACATTTTCCATTCAATGGTTCTCTTTCTTTCAATCCAAAAAAGAAAGATTCAATTGAAGTTTGTGAACTCATTAAATCATCCTTTGTTTTTGTATTAAATCTCTACGAGGAATTTATTCATTCAATCTCATCCATAGAAGGAATTTTCTATCAAAATAAGGGAGTGAAAGAATTTGGAAAATTATTTAAGAATCTAATGGCCTTTCTATGTGATCTCATCAACGATCTGCTATGATGGGATAGTCATAAATGGATCGCAAAAATGTGCACAAGGAACACAGGCGCCGATTACAAATTAGCACTTTTTATACGACCACCCTCACATTACCCAACCCGACCTGACCCACCCCACCTGAATGCATTTCCCTGGGTGCCCTCACATGACCCAACCCGACCCGACTACCCGAACGTGTTTCCCTGGGAGCTCTCACATGACGTGAACCGACCCAAACTAAACGAGTATATTTAGGTTCCCTCACACTACTTGACCCGATGGGCCTGGATGCGTTTCCTTGGGCACCATCACATGACTCGACCCGAACCGACCCGACCCAACCTACCCGAACATGTTTCCTTGGGCGCCCTCACACGACCCGACCCGACCCGACCTGCCCGAATGCGTTTTTCTGGGTGCCCTCACATGACCCGACCTGACTTGACTTGACCTGAACCACCTGAATGCGTTTCCATGGGCGCCCTCACATGACCCGTCCCTACCCGACCCACTCAAATGTGTTTTCCTGGGTGCCCTCACACGACCTGACCCGACCCGACCCGCATGGACGCGTTTCCTATGGTGCCGTCACACAACCCGACCCAAACTGACCCAAGTAGCTCAAACACATTTGCTTAGGTGCCCTCACATGACCTGACCCGACCCAACCTTCCTGATTAAATTTCCTGGGTGCCCTCACATGACACGACATAAACCAACCTGACCTGCCCGAACGCGTTTCCTTCGGCGCCCTCACATGACACGAATCGACCCACCCGAATGCATTTCCTTGGGCATCCTCACACGACATGACCTGACCCAACTCGCCCGAACGTGTTTTCTTGGGCGCCCTCACACGACACGACCCAAACTGACCCAACCTACCCGAGGGCATTTCCTTGGGCACCCTCATGTGACACGACCTGACTCGACCTGCTCGAATGCGTTTCCTTGGTGAGCCTCACAAAGCATGACCCGACCTGACCTGACCCGACCCACCTGAACACATTTTTCTGGGTGCCCTCACACGACCTAACCCGCCTGAATGCATTTCCTTAGGCGCCCTCACATCACATGACTCGACCGAACCCGCCTAAATGCATTTCCTCAAGCACCCTCACATGGCACGACCCTACCCGACCTACCCAAACACATTTTCTTGGGCTCCCTCACATGACACGACCTTAGCCACCCGAATGCATTTTCTTGGGTGCCCTCACACGACATGATGAACTGATATGACCTTCCCGAATGCATTTCCTTAGGTTTCAGACTCACACAACCCAACCTGATATGCACGACCGTGTTTCTTTGGGCACCCTCAAACAACCTGAACCGAACCGATCCGACCCACTCGAACGTGTTGTTTCCTTTAGTGCCCTCACATGACCTGACCCAACCCAACCTGCTTGAATGTGTTTCCTCGGGAACCCTCAGTAATCGACACAACCCGAACCGACACGACCCAGCTCGCCTGAACGTGTTTCCTTGGGCGCCTTACATGACACGACCTGACCCGAATCGCCCGAACTTGTTTCCTTAGGCGGACTCACACGGGGGAACAACCCAACCCGACCCACCCAAACGAGTTTCCTTGGGCGCCCTCACATGACCCAACACAACCCGACCCGACCTGCATGAATGCGTTTCCCTTGGCGCCCTCACATGACCTGCCTTGACCCATCGCCATAACACATTTCCTTATAAGGTGCCCTCACACGAGTACCCGATCACCCGACTTGGCCCACGAACACGTTTCCTTGCAGGGCGCACTCACACGACCCAACCTGAACCTACTCGACTCATCAGAATGCGTTTTCTTAGGTGCCCTCACATGACCTGACCCAATCTGACGCTCCTAAATGCGTTTCCTTAGGTTCCCTCACATGGCATGGCACGACTTCGACGCGACGTGACCCGCCTGAATGCGTAATTTTCTTAGGCACCCTCACATGACCCGACCTGACCTGACCCACCCGAACACGTTTCCTTGGGTGCCCTCACATGACCTGACCTGATCTGACTCGACCTGACATGACTCGAACTAACACAACCTAACCCTAACCCGACTCGACCCGACCTGACATGACCTAACCCTGACCCCACCTGACTTGAAACAGTTTCATCTCTTTTTCGAAGTTTTCAACAATTGGACACTTTCATCGCTATTCTGATGCTTAGGGTGGGATTGTCGCTATTTCTACATTTAGAGCGGGATCGTCCCTTTTCCGACGTCCACAAATTTTCGTCACAAGGCTGACGTTGGAGAAAAACATCGTTATTTCATCATTTGGAGCTGTACCTTCGCTATTCCAACATCCACACATTTTTGTCGTAAGTCCGAAGTTGGAGAGAAACATCGTTATTCTGACATTTGGAGCCCTTTCGTTGCTATTCTGAAGTTTCTAATGTTGTGTCACAATTCCCACACGTAATTCCGATGCTTTTTGGTGGGATTAAAAAAATTGAGAAAAAGTTGGGAACTTTCTGACAATACGTCAAAAGTGTCATAACTAAAGTGTCGGAAAATTGACCATATGTAATAGTGTTTATAATTAGTGAAATGGCTATCAAATCTATCTTCAACTCATAAACCTATAGGAGCTTTCATTTTACACTAAAAAGCAGCCCGATTGTGTTAGAAACGAAGGAGTGCCATATGCATAAAAGGTAGTCATGAGGACCTCATATTTAACAGTACAATAGAGTTTGGCAGAAAGAGTCACTTGGCAATTTATTTGGATCTAGCAGTAAGGGTTTCTTCACAGTATCATTTGAATCAAGGGTTTTTTTCATTTACGTAATATCACCATTTTTACTCTAAGAAAGAAACCAACAAGGAGAATTTTTCTAGAATTGTATCAAAGGCATATTCAAATCATATTAGTCTGATATAGAGATATCAATTCTCTTCCAATATTAGGGAAATCCAAACATCAAGAAATATAAGCTCTATTCTCGTGTTTATTCTTTATATACATGTGATTGCTATAATTTACAAAGTGTTCTCCCAATAATACTTATATACCATATGGCGCAATAGTCATCTTTGAAGCAGTCTTCATCTTCAAGAAACACTCATTCAAGCTACAAGACATTTGTAACCCCCTCACCATTGATGTCAAAGGGGGTGGAAATCAAAGGAAGCGACACTTCTCAGAACTAAAGGAGCACGAAAATATGTTTCCATTAATGCCAAAAGGGGATATTGTTGGAGATATTGTCATTGATTACAATGGAGCAGATCACGATCAGCAAGGTATAAAGGAGAAGCAATGCAAAGAAGACAAAAGTGCAGTGAAATTGCTACATTGAATAATTTGTGATGATGTGAAATTGTTGATTGAGCTAAATTGGTGTGATGCAAAGGAAAGTATCTAAGGCAAAGGCAATACTCCAAGGCAAAGAAAAATATGCATTACGCTGAATTGTTGTGATACATTAATGATATACATGGTTATTTACGTTGGCATTAAGTTGATCCATTCAATCATTACACGTGGCTGAAATTAATATTTGATTATTTATGTATTTTGTGGACTAATATTCAAGATATGAAGTGTGTGGAAACAAATGAGTGGAGGGAAAAGAGTCAAGCCTATTCTCTTCTTATTCCTATGTGTAATACAAAAAACCATCAATTATCTCTATAAAATATGTCATTTTGGAGTGCATAGATAGGTTAGAGAGCTGGAGAATGTGAGATAGATGATTGAGATACTATGCACATATGGAGCTGATGTGAAGCATATTTGAAGGGAGAAGAGGTAGAAGTAAAGATCGAGGTATGCAGAGTTGATAACCAAGTAAATAAACATATAGATTTCATGATGTGTGAGGGGATTGTGGTCTCCTTTCAAGTTGTGTCTTGATAAAATGTTCAATTGGAGTTGGTTGAGGTCAGGGAAAATTTTAAGGATGGAAGTTTCTCTTAAAATTTAGAAACCTTGGTGAAACTTACTAGTCCCCAATATGTAAATTGTAGAACAATTTATGATGCTTTTGTAAAAATATTTAGGGTTATAATTTTTTTTTATATTAGTATATATATAACTTTGGTGATTTTTAGGGTAAAAAAATTTTATAATATAAAATTTGGGCGAATCAATTTAAAAAAATGGAAATTAGCGAATCGTTTTTATGGAAAAATCAGGTAAAATTAGCCCACTTGCGAATATTAGCCCCTAAAAGTTTCCCTGGTTGAGGTAGGAGCCTCCTGTGGGTGGTAGCCTATAGAAAACACATGGAAGTTGGAGCTTCCTTGCATGTTGTAGCTTGTAGAAATTTGAGGTAGCAGCTTCCTGTAGGTTGGAGCCTACAGAAAATCAGATGCAATAAGGAGTAGGAGCTTGCCTTTGCATCACAACAATAATAAAATCATGGTTTTATCCCTTATGGGTTTCCAATTATATCTGGTGTCCATGTGCATTATTATTATGTGCTGATGTGATGTGTTAGTCTACTTATTACTTGTTGTTCACATATTCAGTTTGTTGATCATTATGTATTAATTTGCTCATGTAATGGTTTTTTTAGTGAGTTTAATAAAGGAATTTTAATTTCCGTGAATGGAATAAACTAATTCATCCCCCCTCTCAATTTAGTCAAGGGTTCATCATCCATGACAGAGAAAATTCTAGCAGTAGAGAGAATCTGAGTTTATCCGAATCTTGAGATAAATGGACATGCCACTGAGAAAGATGGGCACAAAGTTGCTCACAGGCCCCCTGAGGAATATCCAACGGCCACTCTGCATTTTACTTCCATTGAACTCTTTGATCGAGTAGTCTGCCACCCACGTTGCTTAGGTCGATTGGAAAAGGGCATCAGATTTGAAAGGGCCTGATCCTAACCGAGACGAGGTAACTGCTGGCAGGAGTCCCACAAAATGACAAACGATTTCCCATTCTTGACCTCATAAAGGAACTTTTTTGTGGATCAGACCACTATTATCATTGGAAAGATTCCAAATTGTTGAGCCTGTACTCAGAAGAGGTATGTAGATGAGGGCTTCTTGGGATTTTCCCTAATTGTATTTTTAAGTCCATATTGTTTTCCAAATCTCATATGCCCCTTGGATCCATCTGCACCATAGACTTGCCCCAAGGGTGGCGTTGAGTGTTTTCGAGTCCCTCAGACTGAGCCATCCCAGAGCCTTGGGGAGGCAGAGCTTGTGCCATGCAACAAGCGGCCATTTCCGGTCCACAGAGGCTTGGATCCACAAAAATCATCTAAATATTGAAATAAGCTCCAAGTATATGCATTTGGGGGTAGGTAGGGAAGACAATTGGTATATCAACATGGATTTCACAACATATTTCAAAAGGCTTGATCTTCCAACCAAGTTGAGGATGCGGAAGGTCTAGTTCTACAACTTCCTATTTATCTTGGAGCAGAGGTATTTCTAGGGAGATATGCTGAGGGGATTAAAGATAAGAGGAACCCTAAATATTTATAAGGGACAGATATGATGGTGAAGCCCATAACTTGGGCTAGGAAATATTGAACTAGAAGGGGAGTATGAAAAACATAGATACTCAATTTATCCTCGTTTAGGAGCATATCTGAAGCATCTTGGAAGTCCACTAGAATATTTTTCACTAGGTCGCTTCCATGATCTTAGCCTTGCCAAATAAAATATTATAGTCCACGAACTATTGGTGTGTCATATGGACATTGGTTCTATGTAGGTGAATGCCATCCAACAAGTTTAAGTGCTTAGAAACCTTGTTAATTCTTCCCAGGACCTATGCTACAATGATGAAGAGGAATGGAGATACGAGGTACCCTTAACAAATTCCTCTAGAAGGTATGAAGGTGGCCGAGGGGGATCCATTGATTAAGATTTAGAAGAACAGGGTGGATATCAGGGATCTAATCCAATGAATCCATTCTTCAGAAAATCAAAAAGCCCAAAGGATTGCCAACAGGTATTCCCAGTTTAGATAGCCATAATATTTTTATAGATATAGTGTCAGAAACATACCTCTTGTTTTATGGGTCTACATGGAATGGATGGTATCATGGGCTAAGAAAATTCCATCAATATTTGATGTCCTTCGACAAAACCCGATTGTTCCTGACTGATGATGTGATGGAGGATAGTATTCAAGTGTCTGACCAGAATTTAGGAGATGATTTTATAGATAACACTACACATGATGATCAGTCGAAAATCACTCGGAGACAAGGCATCCTAAGCTTTGGGAATGAGTGTAAGGAAGGTGGCATTAATACCCGACAATATTTGATGAAGATGATGGGATTCCTCCACAAGATTCCAGATGTCTTGACTAAGGAAGGGACAACTAGATTTGAAGAATTCAACGGTGAATTCGTTATGACCAGGGGATTTATTGGAGGGCATGGCCTTGACCACTTCTTCCACTTCTAAAAGCATGATGGGACTTAGAAAGGTGTCGTTCTAAGCAGGAGAGACTAGGGAAGGGATATGGTGCATAATGGATTGGATGCATTCTCACCTATCATAGCCTTCATCACACAATAAGTAGAAGAAGTAGGTCTTCAATTCTCGCTCAATATATTCTTTGCATTCGTAACGATTTATAGTAGAACCTTGAAGTAAAGTGATTTGGTTAGGTTGGCGGTGGTTGATCATGGATATATGGATTTTTTTTGAGTTTCGCTCATCTTTTCGTAGCCACTGCATGCACGATTATTTACGATTTGTTTTGAGTTTCGCTCATCTATTGTTTATGTCTTATTTATTCTATCTCTTAGATCAAGAGCCCCTCTTCCTCCACCATCCCCGAGGAGCGACCATCCTGAATTATTTTCCTCTTGACTTCCTCCAAGTGAGCTTCGAGCTTATGTTTCTCCTAAAAAATGTTGCCAAACTCCTCACGGTTCTAGGTTTTGATCTTGTGTTTTAGCGCCTGAAGTTTCTTTTGAAAGGCTTGCATCTTATTTCCTAGAGGATCTTCCATCGTGGTACACCACATTTCAAGCTTCTCCAGAAAGCTGATGTGGCACATCTAGAAGCTTTGAAAGCGAAATGGATTTCTCTAAGGTGAAACCTTGGTGGTCATATTCAGATTGATAGGCCAGTGGTTTGATCCAAGGGAGGGTAATATCTTTGCTTCAACATTTGGATGTTGTAAAATAAGATGCTCTGAAAGGAGAAATTGATCCAACCTGTTGGCCACCTGGTTTTTTCCACCCCGTCTATTTTTCCATGTATGAAGGCCATTTTTAGGGAGAATTTCGACTAAGTGGAGATATTATATGGTGTCATTGAATACGAAGGAAGAGAGATCCAATATCCAGACTCCGCCTCTCTTCTTTTCAAAATTTCTAATCATATTGAAGTAACCTTGAATAATCGAGCCCTCCTTGGCCTAGGAGCGATTCAACCCTTGCAACTAAGAAAGGAAAAGGCCTTTATCTCGCAGTGTGGAGGGACCATAAAAAGTAGTGAGGCTCATCCATCTTTCCGAGCCTATCAATCTGAAGGACATGGAGAGGGAGTAATGGGAGCCGACCTAGTGTTTGATCACAACTTTGTCCTGATCCCAGAGAATTTACAAGCCCCCCCAGCTCCAATTTATTCTATGGACATTTCTATATTGTTCTTCTAGCAACGTTGGTTGTTCTCAATAATTTTGGCTTCTTTCATATTTGCTTCTTGTAAAAGGACAATTTTCGGCTCATACTTAGCGATATTTTCCTTTAGGGATCAGATCTTACCTGGGCTATTGAAGCCCCAAATGTTCTAGGATTTAATATTCATTGGAGAGGAGGGACGGATCTAGGAAAGCAATTCATCAGTTGTCCCATTTGCATGAATTTAGTAGTAAGTCACCTGATTCGTGGATCAGGTATTTAGTTTATTTCCTCCCCTTCTTGCCTTACTCTGAACCCCCCGCATGGACAATGGTGAAGGCCAATAAGTTGTTTTCTTTTCCTGTACTCCATAGATCGGGATCTGGTTTTCTTGATCTGGCTGCCCAATGAGAGTAGAGATGGATGAAGTGTGACAACTGATTCCTTGGAATGTCTTTGACATATTATTTGAACCAAGTTTTAAACATCTCCAATATTTTCTTCTCTTCTTCTCCCAATCTATTATTTTTCTCTTCCACTTCCAAGATTCTATTTGTGTGGATGAGGACTTATTTGACCCCTCAGTCATCCTTAGTATGCTCTGGATTTTTCCTCTTGGTTGCTACCTTATCCGCTATGAGAGCGGGTTGCTTATCAACTTCCATAGATTGGATGATCTCATTTGAGTAGGAAGGGGATTCCATCACAGGTTCTAGATCTAGATCCAGAGTAGCTAAGGTAGCAAAAGGATTGTTGGAAGTGGTAGCCGTCAAGGTTACGAGTACCTTGGGGGTCATCTTCGATCAGGGCTGAGAGGCCTCCTAAGTTGTAGGGCAAGGCTACGAAGTGTCTTGTAGGGGGCGATTCGGGCAGGTTCGTCACCCTCCAACCTGTTTAAATCATTCTTCATCTCGGTGTTGAGCGACAATCTTATCTTCCTTTGCGATTTTGAGAGGGAAATATTAGAATAGATGGCCATATTCATGACACCGACAAAAATTGAAGCAGACATGTTCATAATCAAGAGACTGGATCCAGGTGGTATCATGATAGATCAGATCAATGGATTCTGCTAATGGTTGCTAAATGTTCATGTGCACACATATCCGAGTGAATAATGTGTTATAGCGCCGAATTGTAATTTTTGAGATCTTGACAAATCGACCAATGGAGTTTCCTACGCCTTCCAGTATATGGCATTCCCAAAAGTTGCACAGTAGCAAGTAAAATATCATCTAAACCAAAGCCACTTCTAATTCTTGTCAGGGTTGTAACATTCCTCCTAGTACCTGAGGAATAAACCTGCATTGCCCATGAAATATGGCCCATTTTCAAATATGTGTTTTTTGTCCTCTAGATCCTCGAAAATGATGGTGATTTTTTTTTTCTCGAATTCAGAGCTCAAATTGTCCTCGAAGTTCCCATTTTTGTTGTATCCACACTAGGATGTCTTGCTCCTTGGTCCAAATGCCCAAAAAATTACAAATCACTTTTTTTAGCTTTTATTGGATTTTAATTCATGATATATCTTTTACAAATTCAAATACTTACTAATAAACCACAGTTAGTTGGTTTTTTGGAAAGTGGTTAATGAATTCTCCCTCGAAAAATGGATTGAAGTATGATGGAGGTTATTTCCCAGCGATATTCTAAGATATAATATCTCAACTAGGCCCTGGATCTATTTTGTTTTCATTTCAAATACCGATTCCAATAAGATACAAACTTGCACTAAAAGTATCAGTGTTAACAACGAATGTGATGCTATTTACATATAGAAAATGTTAGTTGATTTTGAACAAGGTTTTTATGAAGAGTTATTTTATGGCGATCTTGGTGGAACAAATATTTATGTAAAATGAACACTTTTTTTTATGATTTTCAATAAGCTGTCCATTTTGTAATAATATGGAGTAGTATTTTTAAGAGCGGTCTTTATATATTTGGTCTAGGTATTGTGTGAGATAATATTCTCATTAATATTAATTTTTAGTCTCTAATATGAGGGAGATATAGCATTAATAGCACTATTATTTCTATATATTAATGCATATGATATTAAAAGGAAATTAATTTTATTAGTAAAATATAGTGAGGTTAATTAAATATAATTAAACAACATGTTAAAAAAAAATATTAGTCTTTGCCTTGTTAGGGACTATAGCATTCATTTCGCGGTCAAGTTGTGTTGACTATGAATTATTTGGCTGTGTTTTTGCAATTTTAACCGAAGTTTCTAGAAAATTCTTAATATTTTTATATTTTCATAAATTCAAAAATAATTATTGAATTTTGAATAAATATTATTTCTAATTTTGGATTGGGTGAGGAAGCTCTAATAAGACATAATTCTTGTGGTGGAGAGAATTTTTTTTTCATTTTTTTCCAATGCTTATCAATTCATTTTAAAATTAAAGTAAAAGTGATTCTGTGCATTGCAATTGTGTTGGTGATTGTTCTGACATTGTCACTATTATGTTAGAACTCTACTAAATGATGCGAGAGTTGATGCAATTGCTTTGTTAGTGTTATTTTAAATGATGCAGTTGCAAATTGTTTGCATCAGCTCATGGGGCGGTGTGGGAGTTTAACAAATACCAAATTAATATTATTATGTGTGGGAGTGTTGGGGTTGTTTGCATAGTGAGTGTTTTGATAGTCATGAGTAATGAGGTAATTGGTATGCTTCCATTGTGTGGAAGAGTATATGCGAGAGAACAAGGGTCTTTTGCACTGTGTAATGAATGTGAAAAAGGCTTTGTATTTATAAATCATTATTTAGGAACCTTTTTTCCAAGTACAGAAATAATTGTACGAAGGTGGTTGTGTGAAGTTAGTTGTTGATGCTGATGAAGGGCACTATTATGTTAATGTTTTGTTCAATGATGCAATAATTCTTAAGGTTGTAGATTGTTTTCATAGGTATTGGGTGGGGGGTAGGGTTGAAAAAATGTCGAAATAATATTATTATTTTTGTTTGTGTGTAGTACGAAGTATGTGCGGGACGGATGAGGTCCTTTGCATAGTGACTATTGGGATCGTTGTGTGGAAAATTTACTATGTGGAGGGAAAAGTATGTGCCAGAAGTTCAAGGTATTTTGTGTAGATGAGGGTGCTAAAAAAACTGTAATTTCAATTCTTGTGAAGAAAACGTATTGTGCAGTAAAATGAATGTGCAGAATGGTTTGTATTTTCTAATTATTATTTAGCAGCGTCTCGGTGATAAAAAAAATTTAATGTCAATTCGTGTTTAGAAAAAGTGTTGTGTGGTAAAATGAATACGCATAAGGCTTTATCTATTTTAATTGTTATTTAGCAACGTTTTTTAGAAGTACAGAAGTAGTTGTGCGAAGGTGGTTATGCGAAGCTAGTTGTTCGGAGGTATCGTGTTTAGAGGGATTCAAGATATTTTGCATAAATGGGGATGCTAAAAAACCGTAATTTCACTTCATGTCAAGAAAGAGTGTTGTGCGGTAAAATAAAAGTGTGGAATGTTTTTCCTTTTTAAATTATTATTTAGAAATGTTTTTCGGATGTATGGAAGTAGTTTTGCGAAGGTGGTTCTGTGAAGCTATCTGTTTGGAGGTATCATGTGCAAAGTTTAAAATGTTAATTAAGGGCATTGTTGAGTGTGGAAGCCGTTGTGTGGGAGTGTTGGGGTTTTTTTCATAGTGAGTGTTGTGGACGATGCGGTAATTTGTATGGTTTCATTGTGCGGAAGAGTATTTGTCAGAGAACGAGGGTATTTTACACTGCGTAATGAATGTGTGGAAGACTTTTTCATTTTTAAATTATTATTTAAGAACAATTTTTCCAAGTACAAAAACAATTGTACGAAGGTGGTTGTGTGAAGTTAGTTGTTGATGCGGTTGTATGGATCTATTATGTTAATGGGTTGTTCAATGATGTGAGAATTCATAAGGCTACATGTTGTTTGCATAGGTCTCGAGGGGTGGGGGATATGGCTGAAACAATTTCGAATTGATATTATTGTTTCTTCTTATGCATATTACAGAGTAAGGGTAGGAGAGCTTAGGTCCTTTGCATAGTGAGTATTGGGGTTTTTTGTATGGAATTTTTACTGTACAAAGGATAAAGTCTATGTGACATATTCAAGGTATTTTGTGTCGATGAGGGTGCTAAAAAAGATTTCAATTCTTGTGAAAAAAAAGTGTTGTGCGGTAAAATGAATGTGCAGAAGGCTTTGTCTTTTTTAATTATTACTTAGCAATGTTTAGGTGCTAAAAAAAATCAATTTCAATTCCTATGTAGAAAATGTGTTTCATAGTAAAACAAATGTGTAGAAGGCTTTGTTTTTTTACATAAGTAGTTGTTCGAAGGTGGTTGTGTGAAGCTAGTTGTTCAATGGCATCATTTGTGAAGAGATTCAAGATATTTTGCATGGACAAGGGTGATAAAAAATTGTAATTTCAATTCATGTGAAGAAAACATGTTGTGTAGTAAAACGAATGTGCAAAAGGCTTGGTCTCTTTTAATTATGATTTATCAACATTTTTCAAAAGTACGTAACTAGTCGTGCGAAGGTGGTTGTGCGAAGTTAGTTTTTTAGATATATCATGTGCGAAGATTTGAATGTAAATTAAGGGCGTTAATGAGTGTAGAAGTAGTTATGCATGTGTGGAGTTTGTTATGTGTGTGCAGATGTTATGCTAAAGTTTTGTGAAAAGTTTACTAAGATAATAAATAAACAAATATTGTTTTTTTAATTTCTATTTAGGGACGTATTTCACATTGTATAATCACTAATTAATATTAGTTTCGAAGCTATATGCTTGGAGATTTTGTGTGAGGAGTTTTGAATGTAAGTAAAGGGAATTATTGAGTTTGGAGGTAACATTGTGAAAAATGTTTTGCGGAGGTTGTTGTGCATGTGCGGATGTTATGCGAATTTTTTGTGCAAAGACTACTAAGATAATAAATATACAAATCTCTTTTTTAATTCTTATTTGGGGACATTTTTCACAAGTTGTCCTAAGTACACACTTGCTTTATTGATCGCTTACTAGGAAGGTATGTATTGCTACAATTATACTTCCATGCATCCATCCATGTCACATGTTCCACACATTGTCTATGTTTGCAAGAAATGATCCATTTTCACATTATCTTCAACGTGTACGCAAATCATGTTTCTAGATTTCATGTTTTGGTGCTTATGTGGTTTTCTGAATGCATGAGAAGATGTGTACTTAGTAAATTGAATGCTGAGATGAATTGTAATTATTTGCCTCTCTATTTTCGATTAATAAGAGGACAAACATCAAGACGATGAAAAATTTGGATGGTTGTTTTATCTTTGTAGTGTGTTTTAGACGCAAAATAGTTGCAAGTGGTAATTTATACGGAAACAAGACTGCAAATATTTTAAATATCTACTATAGTAATGGGAAAAAAAATATTTGCAGTGATAGAGAAAACATCAGGGCATGTATTTGTTTCTCTTTAAAAATTTCATTTAAGAGCTTGGAGTGTTGTCCAAGCTTTGTTGAGTTATATTACCAATTTTCTTGTTCGCTTTTGGAAATTTTAGGAGCTTGGAGTATTTTATGAGATTTTTTTTCCTTATATATATTTTTATCCATGGGATACAAAAGTTGTACAATACTGCAAGTTTTTATACTAATTTTTCTATTTTCTTATGAAAACAGTGCAGTGCGAATTTATGGTTAGTCAATGTTTTCTCTATAATAATCTGAAGTATTTTGTAAACTTTGGTTTTCTTTACGATAATGTGAGAACTGAGTGTGTCAAGTTATTTGTAAATAAAATTTGGTTTGATTTTACAAATTAGTGGGGAGTAATTGTGAAGTTTTCTATTTTTGTGGCATTATTGATAGTTCATGAGATTTACCTTTTAGTAATTATGTTATTTTCACATTTAAAAAAAAGGGTTTAAAATTAAATACGTCTATAGAGAAGAAGGTTTTCACAACATTGTAAATGCATGTCAAATTTTGTGAAAAATAGATGCACAGGTTATTCATAAATAATATTTGGTTCAATTTTACAACGTAGTGTAATTAGTTGTTAACTTGATTTGTCGTAAAGAGTAGTTGAATATAGGTTAAAAATTCACCTGAAGAGTTATTTTTCGCCGGAATTTCGTGATTTGATTCAACACCATTAAAAAATTCCTAGATATCGAAAATCTTGAAGCCTAATAGTTGTAACTCATATTTTCCAAAATTTCTACACGGTTTTAGCAAAAATAATGGAGGAATTCCTACTAATTTCTGGGTGAATTTGTGGTATCTTCATATTACTCTACGCAAATAAAAATATTCTTTATGGGATTTTGTGGGAAAATTTTGAAGAAATTAAATGCTGAAAGTGTTTGAATCATTTTCTTAAAATTTTGAATCTTGATAGTTGTTACCAGAATCTTTAAAAAAAAATATCGTTAGAGTGTGATGTTATTGATAGCTTTTTTGATCTTCAGAATTGACTAGAAAAACAAAGGAAGTTCAAGCACGCTACAGAAAACATATGGTGGTGAATTTTTTTAATTTGAGGTTACACTTGTGATGTTTTATCATCTTGGGTGTCAATCTGATATGTTAACAAAAAAACACATCGAAAAAAAAAAACATAAAAAAATGGTTTGCTGTGATTTTGGTGCTCTTGGAAAAATTGTCAATGGGGATTTTGATGACGTTGAACCCATTTCCAATATTGCAAAAAATGATCTAGTGAAACAATTGTTTTTCAGGGTGCGTATATCAATGATCTTGAAGAGAGAGCAAAGTGCATAGTAAATGCAAAAGATGCTTTTGAAATTTCGAATTTTTTTCCCATTACTGTCCGTAAAACTTGGTTTTCTTATCTTTAATTGCTATTTACTTAGAGGGGCATATGTAATGACTTTGAACAATATTAATAGTAACAAGAAATGTTTGTGGAGAAAATGAGTAATTCTATTCCAGAGCGAGATTAGAATACATAATTCATTGAGAGAGTAATTTTTTCCTCGGCTGCAAAGGAATAATGGGCAGTAGGCAAGGGAAAGAGGTTGTTTGCAGTGATACAATTATCTCCCTGGTTGAGATCGATGATAGCTTTAACTGGGTGAGAACTTGTGAGAAATATGTCAATATATCAATGGAAGAAAAAAAATGACAAGATTTGGAGCACCAAATTGACAAATGTTAGGTGCATTTTGGAGGTTGTTAAGTTCGAAGCATTTTTTTTATCTCTGTGTAGATAATATTGATTTAAGAATGAGGTCAATTAAGATAGGAGTGATAAAGGTTTCTCTAAATCCTCATGTATTCAAATTGTTATTCAAGTTACCAGAACGAAGCAAACACTTATAATTTTTCGTTGCAGATAGTTTCCTAGAGGCAGAAGGGAACAAAATTGACATTGCGCAGAAATTCATTTCTACAAGTTTTGAGGTTCCTTCTGATCTTTCTATTGTAGATATTTCTTTGTTTAAGGAACCGTTTACGGATTTCTGTTCATTGTTTTCCTATGTAGTCGGGTAAAAATTACATCACATGTTCTAAAGCACATTTTCTTTGTGCTTTATGAGGCATACACAAATAATTGTATGTGTGATTGGGCTTGTGTCATTTCGAATGAATTAGCTTTTCAGTTACATATATTATTCAAGAAAAATGAGTTATTTAAGATGTCATATCTGATAACCCTTCTCACATCGAGGAATATGTTTGACACATTTTTCTTGTCACAAACATGCCCGTACAATACATGCCAAAAAAAAATTTATTTTCCTTTATTTGATTATAGAATTGGTACTATTTTTCCCTTGTATTTTTTTGGAATTCCTACGATGAACTAAAATATGGTCATAAAGTTCCTGAACTATTTTAAGAATATATATATATATATATATATATATCCATGCACTTATGTTCCATGAGTCATGTTACAAGGTATGTATGGTTACATTTGTCTATAGAGAAATTAGTTACACTCACTCTGCACTTAGGAGATGTGTCTTAATTCTAGGTTTAGCGTAAATAGCACATATGTATGAGGGGTGTACCCTCTTAGCCACATCAAGACTATATGCTATGGGTTTTCAATGGTAACACTATTTCATTTGATATGGTTATATGGATATATGGGCATACCTTCTACGAGTTATAACACACCCTAAGGTTTATTTCTTCATGTTGTTTAACTATGTAATAAAGTTGCATTAATTCCTATGTAGTAAAATTGGATAATATTCATAACCATTACAATACTTCCCATATTTCCTGTACCATTAATCCTTGGGAGCTTTTCATTTTTTCCACATCTACCTCTGTCACATGGAGGCCATGTGACCGTTTTAGTAGCATTTGGACGGTTGGGATGAGAAGATATCCATCAAGGGTCAATATTGATATTTGTATCCCTAAACACTTTTGAACCGTAATCACTCACACAATGCTCCCTTTTTGTTGTATCCTCCTCTTTCTGGTGGCATCGTTTCATCTCTCTCTATCTATGCTCAACACCTAGCCCTTTGTGGACACACAAAGGCCATGAAAACAAGAAGACTTTGCATGACTCCATTTGCTACACCATTTTTTGGTCATCTAACCTATTATCATTAGATGGACCCAAGTATACCATGTAAGACCAATTTTACCCTAAGTAAAATTGCTTTCACTATGTAAAATAACTTAATAAACCACATTTATTAGGTTGTTTATGGTCTAAACAGGAAACCCCAAAAGTAAATATTAAACAAACCTATATTTGTTTGATTTTCCTCATGGAATAATTAATTAAACCATAATTTAATTATTATTCCCAATCATGTTTAACCCAAAAACAAAGAAATTAATTAGATAAACCTTTATTTATCTTATTATTTTCTAGGAATAATTATTTAGATAATATTCCTTGTTAAATATGACCAAATCACCCACAAATAATTAAATAAATCATTATTTATTTAGTTATCTTTCAACCACTTCCTTAAATAATTAAATAAATCATCATTTATTTGATTATCTTCTAACTGCTTCCTTAAAAAGATAAATAAATCATTTATTTATTTATTTTTGACAAATTAAGGGATTTGACCCAAGTCAAATACCTTTTCCCTCCAAGAAATATAATAAAATATTCCATAAAAAGTGGATCTAGATCTGGTTAACCCATGCACCAAGATCTAGAATGACCCAATATTTTGTTATAAATAGGAGGGTTTTTCCTACCATTCTTCACCTTTGTTGCCTATTAGATCACTCTGGATCTATACACTTGGTCACCATTTTCTGCCATTTGCTGTGTGAGCTCCCTTTGAGTTCCATTCTTTGTGTGGGTTTTCTACACCAACAAGAGAGAGAAATCTTAGATTTGAAGTGCTGAGGACTTCCAAGAACCCATCCCACTGAGGAGAATTGGATACGCCTTCTTGTTTTCCTCCCAGGTGCCCAATTAATACAAAAATTCTTTCAAAAATTGTTCTTGTCTCGTCTATTGGTATATGGAGCAAACCCTTGTTTTTACTGCTTAATGTCTTTCCATGCATAGATCTGGTTTTTTGCAGCTCTTTTCTTGTTCAACTAACCACATATCTGAAGATATTGGTAGCCACTTTTGTTGTTAGGGCTATTAGTTATGCGTAGCTAAAGTGGTCCCTTTTCGTACACTTTGACAAAGGATTCATACTAACAAATGGCGACTCCACTTGTGATTTATGAAATTCCTAGAGCTATATATTTTTTTCTTTTGATTGGTCTAGTTTCCGTTCTGCTAGGGTTTTTCTGTGAAGGGTTTTTCATTTCATAACTCAATCTTTTGATGTTTTCTCCGGGGTCACTGACCATATGCTTAGTCACATATTTAGGCATGAATCCCAACTTTGAGAGTTTTTCTCTTTAATGTTATTCCTCCTTAGTCTCGAGGTAGTTTGGCGTGGGTTCAAATCGCGTTACAAAAAATTTTCATAACTACAACTCGTCCTTTCTCTCAGAGAGTGGTGCCTATAAAAGGCTCATCAATGATAGTATTGGTAGTTAAAAACTGATAGCCTGTATTGGCCTTAGTTAAATGATTATAAAATTTAATGATTTAGTTTAGAAGAACCAAACCTAGTAGTTTAATTATACTACCTGCATAACATCGGTAGAAATTATACACAATAATGGTAAAATACCATTCAGTAACACCTAATGCAATGTATAACTTTCAAATATGAATTTATACTTCACGTAGATTGTAAATAAATCTAAGGAAATGAATCCAGATCCATCAAATCGAATGCTAACTTAAATAATTATCAGAATCAATATATGATCAGTAAGAAATTACATAGACACAAAATTGGTGAGCTTAAACTTAGAATATGTTTAATTCATAGGTTTTGTTGTGCTTCCATGGTTTCCTAGTGGAACTACATTAATAAAATCAAGTTATTATGTGTAACATACATTAACATGAGTATTTCCAAGAGAAAGAGAACAATTCACACACACACACACACACACACACACACTGTTAGTTCCTTATATTACTATTTTAGTCCTTATTTGTTGTAAGTGTAGCCCCCATATTATTATTGTTGTACCCTTGTAACCCAATATTGTTATTATTTTGCCCTTACATTATTATTGTTAGGTTAGTTAGGATTATATTGTGACCCCGTTGACTCCTATATATAGAAGGAGGTTTTGTCATTTGTATCATCCAATAATTTTTCATATATGTAATTTCAAATAGGTTGCCCCCTCAAAGTGGCTTATTTCTAAGGCGTTGATCTCTCTTTTCTTCTATTTTTGGAGCTCGTTTCATAATATTTGGTATCAGAGCTTTGGATTATAGGGTTTCGTTGCTCCAAATAGGGCATCGTGGAATATTCTCTATAATTTTTTTTCCACGAAGGTTAAAAAGCTAAATTTTTTATCATGCGATGCCAAAATCCTGAGGAAATTCGTTTAAAAATTTCAAATCTTGGTTCACAATATTTTCGGAGATATGATCTGTGAAAGTTAGGGTTTTTTCAAGATCCTGAATTTCATCTCAAAGAGGTGACCATGGGAAAATTGTCATATCTCTCTCTTTGAGTATTAGATTAGAATTCTGTAAAAATTTCCCGTAAGTGCACAAACTTTAGTTTCATGTGTATCAATTTTAGAGATGAAAGAGTAAAATATAACACGTTGCATGCCATATAAGTTCGCTCTACTGAACCAACCCATAATTAGGTAATTGTGGGAGATTGGGAATAATTTTTCCTTGAAGAATCCAAATCAGGTCATACTTGTGGCATTCGAAAGAAGATTTAGAAGGATACTATAGGACCAAATTTCAAATATTTAAGATAAAAAATCATAGATATAATTCAAATTCAATATTGAACTCCTCAAAAGAAAAAAAAATGTGTGTAGTTTTTTTCTAATTGCATAAGTCTTTTTTGAAAAATCAGTTTGAATTGATTCCAAGGGAATATTGTCGAATAAATATCAGTATTGGATTCTAAAATTTCCCCTAAAAATAATTCAACACCCATTAAGCCTTCAAAAGTCTTTACTATGACTCATGAAGACAAAGAAGTGAAACATGACATATCAAAATTACAAGAGCAAGTGCACCAAATTTTGCTCTCCCAAAGAGCAACAAAAAATGAAATGTAAGTTTTGAAGAAAGGTGTGGAAGCTAAGATGGATGGTTTGAAGAAATGCATGGAAGATAATATGGATGGTTTGAAGAATGGCATGGAAGCTAATATGGATGACATGGAAGCTAAGATCGATGAAAAAATGAAAGACAACATGGAAAACATGAAGAATGATCTAAAAGAAGAAATGGAAGGTTTGAAAAAGTTGATAGAAGAAATATTTCCTAATGGAGAAAATATAGTAGAGGAAACTCATAATGAGAACAAAATATACGTTAATCAGGATTTCATAAACTGTAATGTGGGATGGCAGAACCACCATATTCCAAAGATGGATATGAGGAAGTTTGATGGCAAGGGTCCTGTAACATGGATACTACAGATGGAGCAATATTTTGATCTCAATATTGTGCAAAACACACAAAAGGTACACATTGCAAATTTAAGTTTAGAAGAAAATACATTTGTATGGTATCGATGGCTTTTCTCCTGTAGAAAAATGTCACTTGGTCAATTTTTACAGAGGAATTGATAGCACATTATGAGGATACAAATAGAAAAACCTTCTTTAGCCAATTGATAAATCTCAAACAAAAGGGTTCAGTGGTGGATCACATTGAGGACTTCCAAAAATTGAATATAAGGGTAACTAATATTCTAGAGGAACACATTATTGATGTCTTCATAGGAAATTTAAAGGATAACATCCAACATGAGGTTCTCCTTTGGGTGGATGTTATCCTTTGGGAACCTGATTCATTGGAGAAGTCATTCAGGTTGGAAAGAAAATTTGAATGTGAAATTATGGCGACAAGGAAGCCTACCACTTACATCTATAAATATGGAATTGTTGCTACTTCTAGACTTCCACAACCTACAAGTTTGACACCACAACAATTGGAAGAAAAAAGAGAAAAAGGGCTTTGCTACAGTTGTGATAGAAAATACACTAAAGGTCATAAGTGTGCTGAGAAGAAATTATTTTACATATATTGTGAAGAGGAGGAAGAAAATGAATAAGAAACTTCAAAAGAAGAGGATATACACCAGGAACCAAACCTAGAATAAGAATAAATTAGTCCGACCATATCGTGTAATGCATTGGCAGGAATTACCACTGCTCAAACTCTCAATATAGAAGGAAATATCAAGAAGAAAAAATTAATAGTGTTGATTGATTCAGGTAGTACCCATAATTTTATCCATTTTAAGGTAGCCAAGGAATTGAGTTGTTTCCTATACCCAACACCAGAATGTCAAGTTATGTTTGCAAATGGAGGAACTATAAATTGCTCTAGAAAATGCCACAATATCAAGCTAACCATGGGGGAATATGTACGAATAGTCCATTTCTTTCCATTCCAATGGGAGGTATTGATGTTGTACTAGGAGTACAATGGTTACAATATTTGGGGATGATATGTTTTAATTTTCAAGAAATTTTCTTGAAATTTTTTCAGAAGGAAGGGAAATCGAATTACAGGGTATCACAGAGAAAAATGGGAAAGATAATAACCTCTAATTTCATGACAAAGATTATAAAGAAAGAAAAACGAGGTGTAATTTCATAATTATGCTCAATAGAATTTCCAACATCAAAATCATCTATTTCTCCATATCTCCAAAAAGTCTTGGACAATCATTCCAGGGTGTTTGAAACTCCTAAAGGAATCCCACCTATTCATGATCATGATCATGCTATTCATTTGATTCTAGGAAGTTTTCCTCGAAACATCAGGCCTTACAGATATCTTTATGTCCAAAAGAGAAAAATTGAATGTATGATTGCATAAATGTTAGAGGTTGATATAATTCAACCTAGTCAAAGTTATTTCTCTCATTAGTAGTATTGGTTCACAAGAAGGATGGATCATGGTGCATGTGTTTAAATTATAGGGAGCTCAATAAGATCATTGTTAAAGATAAATTTCCCATTCCTGTGACTTATGAATTATTGGATGAATTACAAGGATCAATTTATTTTACCAAGTTGGATCTTCTTTCAGGATATCATCAAATTAGAATGAATACTGAAGATATTCTGAAAACAACATTTCAAACTCATGAGGGTCATTATGAATTTTTGGTCATGCCTTCTGGACTTACCAATGCACCTTCTACATTTCAAGGGTTGATGAATTCCATTTTCAAACCCTTCCTTAGAAAATTTGTGCTAGTATTTTTTGATGATATACTAATCTACAATAGGTCTTGGAAGGATCATGTTCAACATGTTGACAGGGTGTTCAAATTGTTGGAGGAGAAAAAATTATATGCAAAAACATCCAAATGTTTCTTTGGAGTACAAGAGGTGGAATATTGTCATATTGTATCTCACGAGGGTTTTAAGGTAGAACCTAACAAAATTAAAGCCATTAGTTAATGGAAAATCCCCACAACCATAAAGCAGTTGCGAGGATTTCTCGGGTTAACAGGGTATTATCGCAAGTTTGTTAAGAATTATGGGAGAATAGTAGCACCTTTAACAACATTATTAAAGAAAGATACATTTTCATGGACTCCTGAAGCAACTAAGGCCTTTGAACATCTTAATGAGGCAATGTGCCTACCATCGGTATTAGCTATGCCATACTTCACAAAAACCTTTATTGTGGATGTCATGCCTCAGGAAATGGAATTGGTGCTATTTCAATGCAAGAAGGAAGACCCATTTCTTTTGAAAGTCGTCCAATCAAAGGAAAGTATTTACATTAAGCTATTTATGAGAAGGAAATGTTTGAAATACTACATGCACTAAAGAAATGGCGACCTTACCTAATGGGAAGACACTTCAAGGTAAAAAATGATCATGATATTCTTAAAAATTTTTGGAACAAAGACTATCTTCAGAAGAACAAGAAAAATGGGTCACAAATATGTTGGGTTATGACTTTGAAATCATCTACAAAGAAGGGAAGCTAAATGTTGCTGCAGATACGCTCTCAAGAAATTATGAAGAGGTGGAAGCATTGATTTGTGCCATTTCTATTATCCAACCAGATTGGATAACCGAAGTAAGGAACATGGAAGAAGGACGAAGAAGTGTGGAAACTCATTCAAAAGTTGCAGCAATATCCTAGTACATTTGATACATTTAGTTGGAAAATTGATTCCTTATGGTACAAATATCATTTATATCTTTGTAATAATTCCCAACTAAAACCAAAATATTCTTTTGGAATTGCGCACTTCTCCTATAGGAGGACACTCAAGATTTTTAAAAACTTACCACAAGGTGAAGAAAGATTTTTTTTTTGGGATGGCCTTAAATATGATATTCAAAAGTTTGTGGTGGAATGTTTGGTTTGCCAGCAAAATAAAGTTAAGACAATTAAGACCCTGGGTCTTCTACAACCTTTATCCATTCCAAGTCAACGTTGGGAGGATATTTCATTGGATTTTATCATAGGTTTACCTGAGTACGAAGGAAAGAGTGTCATCATGGTGGTAGTTGATAGAATTACCAAATATGCACACTTTTGAGCATTATCTCATCCATTTAAATAAAGTACAGTTTCTACTACATTTATGGAAACAATTCAAAAGCTACATGGAAAATAAAAGATTATTGTAAGTGATAGAGATCTCATTTTTACTAGAAAATTTTGGATGGAATTATTTTCTTGTTTGGGTACTCAATTATCTCATAACTCATGTTATCATCCTCAATCCGATGGTCAAACTAACATAGTGAATAAATGTTTGGAAGGATATCTTTGTTTTTTTGTATCTGATAAAAAAAAATAATGGGTCAAGTGGTTACCTCTACTTGAATGGTGGTATAATACTTCCTTCCATACTATAGCAAAAAAGACCCCATTTATGGCACTCTATGGATATCATCCACCGTCCATCACATCCTTGTTAAGAGATAATTATAAGGTTCAAGTAGTGAAAGATCACATCGAGCATCAACAAGAAGTTATCCAAATCTTAAAGGATAACCTAAATTTGGCACAAAACTGAATGAAACAAGAGGCAAATCAACATCGTGAGAGAAATTTTGATGTAGGATACTGGGTATTTTTACAGTTACAACCATACAAACAAATATCCCTCAAGAAAGCTAAGAATGATAATAAATTATCACCAAAGTTCTATGGTCCTTAAAAGATGTTGCAAAATATTAGTACTATGGCATACACATTGGAGCTTCCTGCTTCTTTGCGGGTGCATCTAGTTTTCCATATTTCATGCTTAAATAAGGTTATAGGTGACAAACGTCTAGTTCAAAAAATATTTCCAGAACTTGATGAGGAAGGAAAAATCATTTTGGAACCTGAAGCATTCACGGAAACAAGAAATCAAGAGCTATGAAATTGATCAATTTCAGAGTATCTCATCAAGTGGAAGAACTTACCCACTGAAGATTCTACATGGGAGGATGAGAATTTTATACAGAAGCATCCAAAGCTACTCAAGCATTGAGGAAAACACTTTTTTGAAGGAGAGGGGCATGTTAGGTCCCTATATTACTAGAGTAGTCCTTCATTGTTGTTAGTGTAGCCCCCTTATTCTTATTGTTGTACCCTTGTAACCCCAATATTGTTCTTATTGTGATGTTACATTATTATTGCTAGGTCGGCTAGGATTATATTGTGACCCCATGGACTCCTATATATAGAAGGATGTAGTGTCATTTGTATCATCCAAGAATTGTTCATTTATGTAATCTAAAGGAGGTTTCCCCCTTAAAGTGGCTTATTTCTAAGGTGTTGATCTCTCTTTTCTTCTATTTTTGGATCTGGTTTCACACACACACACACACACACACACACACACACACACACACATATTACGCCTTAAAAAATGGTTCAAAATAGAAACTATACCTTGGACCTTGTATAGAAGTGATTTAACCATGAAATTAACCATAACAGGAGATTTCATCTGCATAAAGGAAGATAAGCCTGAAACATGTGCTGGAATACAAAGAAAAGGAAAGTATAACTGACAATAGCAAATTTAGGGCTTCCACAAAACAAGTATTAAACCCAAGAAGCATAATAACATAAATAATAACTATCATTTCGATGAGAGAACCAAGAAACAATGCATGCCTTAAACTCAGGTATTCACCACATCACCACAAAATATAAACCCATTATCTAAACCTAGAACTGACCCAATGTCTGGGGTGTCAGTGTATAACCGCTAACGGTGTAATGCCACTTGAAGGAAAAAAGCCGAGATCAATGCAAAGCCTAGTAAGCACCTATAGAATAGGGATATGATAGTTTCAAGAATAAGTGAGCTATTCCATATTAAAACCCATTAGTAGAATGTAATCAGAAACACAATCTATTTAAATAATATTAACATATACTTAGACCGAGGAGGCCGCAGTGAAATGAGTTTGACAGAGTGGGTCGTTATCGTAGTTGCCTCCATCCCTTGCCATAATAGCAGCACCTACATGCAATATACAAAAAAAATGAATTCTGAAACTAACCCAAAACCCTAGTGATAGATAGAAGACAAAAATTCCTTGCAGATATCAAAGGTAGGGAAATTAAAATATTGTTACCTTGAATATCACGTGCCCATTAACCCTAGAAGGAAATGACGCAAAACGAGTACCTTGCAACTTGCAAAAATGGTGAACTGTCAAAAAATTTATAGTAAATAAGTAACAAGAGAGGGAAAATCTCAAGAAGAGTATATAAAAATCATTTTACGTGTGATTCAACTAATGAAATTTACCATTTACCAAGAAATTATAATTCTCATTCTGCGTGGACAGGGATGTGATAACTATTGTTAAAACCCTAGGTAGATCTTCCTAGAGGGAGAAAAATGAGAAGAGAAACCTTAATAAGTAGAGGAACTATAAAATTTCTACATGAAAACGATTTTAGAAGATATAGAAGTAGGGGGTACCTTGTTTAGAACCTTGAATAAATCCAAGAGTGAAAACAAGTCCACCCTTGACCCTGCAAAAGTGCAGAAAGAATATTAGAATAAATTATCGTAGAATAATTATTAATGAACGTAACAAAAATGGAAAACTAGGTGAGGCAAAGAAAATACCTATTATAGAATCGTAATACTTGAAACATGGCGAAAATGTGTTGATCCTTCCCAAGTTATTGTTGTAAAGGTGATTGAAGTGGGATGCTATAGAATAGGAACCCGAGCGACGTGACTAAGTATTCATGCCTATTTAGTGACAATGGAATCACACTTTTCCCTAACCCATAAATGTCAAGTCGAGAAAGGGATATGAGGAGACATAAATTACCATCCGATAGAAATTCAACCAACCCAACCGCCCACATATAATTTCACACTCGACCTGTTGTCTATGCAAATATCACATGTCCCCATGTGACAGGGAAGAGGTGGCAAGCGATGATGGCGCAACTAGTTTTCCAAGGAATGGGTACAAGCTACAATAAGTTATGAAAAATTCCAAATATTGAATGATATGTGAATTAAACACCACTATATATTTAAATAACACTTGAATGGTGATCAAATTGAAATATCCATACATATTAAATGTATCATATTGTAACCCTCATGGTGTAAAGAGGGAATAACTAACTAGAGTGGATACTATAGTTCTATAGTATTATTACCATGGAAAATTAATTATTGTATACCTTAGGGTAAAGGGATGAGATGAATATATAGAATGCATAGATATGTATATAAGTTCATAACTTTGGTATAAAGTTAAGTGGTAAGCTAGATGATCAGGTGCTCAGTGTTAAAGCTCAAAAATGAAAGTGCTCAAAATCGATTGGAAACTGAATGACACCAAAGAGTTAGTCACCAGGAATATGACACAATTGGTTTCATCGAAATTCGACTTCGGATGAGGAATATAGAGCATGTTGTTCGTTTTCCAAAACAACTAAAACGTTTTAGGAATTTTGCTTCTGTGATCCATAAATTGTGAGAAAAATCTTTCGGTAAAAATCACATCCAAATAAATTTGGTCAACGCATTTCGAACCAGCCAGTGTGGTTCATCATTAGGACTAGATGAAAAAATCTGAGCAGGAAACCCAATTAAATAGATAAGAAAAGCTCCAACTAGCCGTTGTAAAATAACGACTAGTTTGACTAAATCTAGGTCATAAAATCATAAAAATATATAATAATAATTTCTTTTATTAGATGATTAATGTTTATAATTTGAATATTTTTTTTTTTAAATTTTTATGAAATAAGAATTATTCAATATATTCTTGAAGATTAAATAAATATTTACTATTATATATATTTATTTCTATTTTTAGAATAATAATTAAAATATTAAAATATTTATTTTGTTTTATTTTTATTTTTATTTATTTTAATAATGGATTAAATGCAAAAAATAAAAAAATAAAAAAAAAATTACTAGGAATGAAGAGCAGGAATCCAACATCTTCTAACCATCCACCCATTGTCTTTGTTGAGGTACTATGGATAAAATCGCCAAGATACTAAAGAAATTTAATGTTTCTTCAACATTCAAACCCTCCCGCACCATTCGAAGTTCACTTAGATCGGTTAAAGACCCGATTTTCCCTAAGGATGGTAAGGGTGTTTACTTGATTCCGTGCTTGTGTGGGACCCCTTACATTGGTGAAATTGGTCGGTCAATTAATCAAAGAATTCATGAGCATGTCGCTGACCTTAAGCATAATAGATCTCGCTCCTCGACCCTAGCTGAGCATGCCGAGAAGACTAATCATCACATTTGCATTGAAGATGCTAAGGTTATCGCGAAGATTGACCATTTCCACCACCGCAAGTTGAGAGAAGCCTTGGAAATCGAAAAGAGGCTGGTTAAACTCAACAAGGACGGTGGGTGGATGGTTAGCAGATGTTGGATTCCTGCTCTTCATTCCTAGTTGTTTTTTTTTTTTTTTTTTAATTAAAATAGATTTATTAAATTCATTTTATAAATATTTATTTATTTTTGAAATAATTTGTTTTTTGTTTTTTGTTTTTTTTGCATTTAATCCATTATTAAAATAAATAAAAATCAAAATAAAACAAAATATAATATTCTAATTATTATTCTAAAAATAGAAATAAATATATATAATAGTAAATATTTATTTAATCTTCAAGAATATATTGAATAATTCTTATTTTATAAAAATTAAAAATAATTAATATTCAAATTATAAACATTAATCATTTAATAAAAGAATTTATTATTATATATTTGTTTGATTTTATGATTTTATGACCTAGATTTAGTCAAACTAGCCGTTATTTTACAACGCCTAGTTGGAGCTTTTCTTATCTATTTAATTGGGTTTCTTGATCATATTTTTTCATCTAGTCTTGATGATGAACCACACTGGCTGGTTCGAAACGCATCGACCAAATCTATTTGGATGTGATTTTTACCGAAAGATTTTTCTCACAACTAAAAAATTTGTAGAACATGACATAATGGTGACATGGCAGCCCAACCAACAGAAAAGCAATATTTTGGGAATATTCTGTCATTTTTTCCCAATGACACTGTGACAAGTGTCACTGCAAGATTCACTGGAAATTTAGGAAGGTGATATTTTTTAAATTATCCCCAAGTCGATTTTTAATTTTAATGGTGGGGTTGAAATTTTATTAAGGTTGGAATAGTCCAACCATAGGTGGACACGTAGTGCAGCTAGGGGCCACCACGTGCCCCCTTTGGTGGACCAAGGTCAAAGTCCACATTTTAATTTACAAGGTTGGCAACTATTGTTAAAGTCCGAATTCATATAACTCCAAAGTGAGAATTTATATTATCAAAGGTCAGATACTATGGTATAGTTTTTGGGGGTAAAATATATTACCAACGAAAGGGTGGATGTCGAGGTTCGAAACCATGACCTCCCCCACATAATGCGCACAGTTTACCAACATACCACCGCTATGATTCTTAACATGTATTGGTCGTGGATTATATCTCAATTCGTAATGTTTGACCAGAGGGGCTATGGAGGGGGCCAGCCCCCTCCCCACATGACCTTCCTCTACGACCAAAGGTAGTGAAGTTAATGTTTATGCATGGGATTAAGTTTTTAATACGTGTTTATAGCCCATAACCATTGTTTAAGCACTAAACCTTCAATTAATTCCATATTATGATAATTGTGCTATTAGCGCATTAAGCTACATTTAAAATGCGCTTAAATTTAATTAAACCTAAGTTTATTATGGCGGATAATTCAACAGAGCCCCAAAATTTTTTGCCAACCCCAAATTTAGTGCCCTTAAGTAGAGTTTTCACCAGATTTAGTGGAGATTTCCTAGGCCAAACTGTTTAGGGCATAACATTTTACAAAATTTGACCAAATTAGGAGAAAGAAGAGTCATTTCTAGATGATTTGGACATTCTGAACACATTGAAGTAGGTTTTAGGAGTAGTAGATGAATGTAAAAAATAATTTTTGCACATTTGAGCTAATATAGAGGCCCGAGCCATGGAAGTCGGGCCAAGGAGATGTAGCCCAGGAGGGGTGAACTCCTTCATCAAAACATTGTGCTAATGGATCATTTGGATGGTTTGTTGTACATTTTATTGATGATGTTCAACATTATGTTTTAATGTTTTTATGCTCATGAATTCACCATAAATTTAGTACATTTACATGTCTTAACACTCACAAACACCAAGGAAACCTATGCACATAAAGAAAGTGATCATCAATCTGTATATGAAATTAGAACAACAAAGCTAACATTTAGATTTAGATCAAGGTGGTATCGGAGCTTGGTTGAAAGGTTCGAAGGTTATTTTCTTGATTTTCTTGAGTTTTGTGCAAATAGGGTTTTAAAGGTTGCCAATTTGTGATGCTTATAAGGTTGAAGTTTAAAAGAGGAGAAGTGAAACTATTGGTTGCAAGTCCTGAGGTTAGGACCAAAAGAATGAGAGTCACAAGAGCACCATGTCCACCCAAGTTTTCACTCACGAGTCATAGCTGCACTTGAAGCACCTCAATTTTCTCTAGTTGAGATTGAAGAGGTATAAGTTTCACCAGAAGTTGAGCTTGAATCCATAGCCATCATGTCAATTTTTAGACATACTAGAGGTATTTTAGAAGAGGAAGCATACAAGAAGGATTTATATGAGTTGACTGAAAGAGTTAGGATCCTCTTTGAAGAGAGGGACACCAATATGGTTGGAGAGAATTCTAAGTCTCCACATGGAGAGGGAACCTCATAAGGAAAGAAGGATGAAGAGAAGGATTCACAGGGTAGTGGAGGAAAGCTTCCTCCATCTCCACCATCTTCATCATCATCCTCATCATCACCATCAGCATCATCTTCCAATTCTATGGAAAAAACCACCCATACTCATTCAAAAAACACAAAAGGAAAAACCCCCTTACCCAAAATTGATGTCAAATTTGAGCTTCCAATGTATAATGGTGAGGTAAATGCAGAGAGGCTGGATAATTGGATTCCTCAATTGGAGGTGTATTGCAGATTTCAGAAGCTTCATGAAGATGACATAAAGACTCAATTGGCTTCAATGAGGATGGAAGAATATGCACTTTTATGGCGGGAAGCAATGAATCAAGAAGAGATGAAAAACTACGGTAATATCTATATGTCTTGGTAAAGTTTTATTTATGCCATTAAAAAGAAATTTTATGCTCTAGCTTACATGCAAAAAGCCATTATGAACTGGCATAATTGTAGATAATTAAAAGAGAAAAGTGTGCAATATTATACTCACCAATTTAGGAGAAGAGCTCTTATTTTGGGTATTAATTTGTATTCTCAAAAAACTTTGTTAAAGTATATTGGGGGTTTTCATAGTTACCTTAGGCACACTATTCTCATGTTCAATCCCATGAACTTAGATGAGGTTTGCATTCAAGCCACACATTTATAAGCAAGAGGGAAACATAATATAGATGAAAAAAGCGATAGTTTATTTTAGTATGAGGGTAAAGGAAAGGGAAATTTTAATGGAAGAGGAAAGAAAAATAGCTCCATCAAAAAATAGAAAGAGAAACTCACATGTAAACATTGTTCAAAGAATGGCCATGATGAATACCATTTTTGCAAACTTCATCCATAGTTGAAGCCAAACAAAATGAAAGCCAAAGAAAAGAGGAAAATTGTTGCAATAATTGAACATGACTTAGGTTCATATTTAGGAGATGAAACAAATATTACAACCATGGGTTTGAAAGGTAAGAACATAGCAAGAACTAGTTCTTCAAATTGTTCCAATTTCACTCAAGACGAAGATACAAGAATTGAAATTTTTCATATTAGAGTCATTTCTAAACATACCAAGATAGACACATTGTTTGATAGTTGGTCTCAAGCTAAGTTGATTTCTGAAAACTTAGTTAAGAAGCTAAACCTTGAAACTGTTATACATCCAAGACCTTACCCTTTAGGGTGGATATGCAAGGATGAAAACTTGCAGGTAACAAGGAAGTGCATACTAAGGTTTTCCATCAATTCAAACTTTCTTGATGAAGTTGAAGTTGATGTGGTGCCACTTGAGATTTCAGGTATTGTAATGGGAAGTCCTTATCTTTATGATAGGAAAGTAGTATTTCATTGCCATGAGAATAAGTATCACTTGTTCAAAGATGGAATTGAGTACGCAGTTACAGTGCATAAGAAGAATACAAGTTTGTGTTGTATACATGTAGGAGTAATGAAGCGAATAGTGAATCCAAGACAATTTTTTACTTTGTTAATGATCAAACATAGATATGTTTTGAATGAAGCCTTTCAAAAATATGAGAAATCACTCAAATGGGAAAAGCAGGAATATAGTGCAAAACAGTGGAAATAGCAGTGTAAACATTAGATCAAAATAAGAGGCCGATATGGATACCTTCCATTCATTATAACAACAGAAAAATAGTAAAAAATAATGGGCCACAAAATGTACAACATGATATAACAAGCCTCCAATAGATAAACCCTAAATAGAGGTGCTACTACTATATGTCAAAATGCTGGAAGACTGCTACAACGCGGTCATAGATGCACTGCTACAACAAATGAGTACACAAAGGATCATGGGCTGATATATGCCTCAAAATATACAACAATTACAGATATAGGCACTATAAAACCTCCAATGAAGAACCCCACAAGCGTTTTTAGAAATACAACACCATACAACATGGGAATCAAAACCCTAGGGCTAAAGATTCATTGCAAAAATAGATATGGAAAGTTGTGGCTGATCTGATGTAGCAAGAAAGATAGCCTCCTCCAATAGACTCTTTAGATGAAAGGCTGATCCCTTCAGTAGAAAAAATTCTCTCCAAATGGTGTACTGAAACCACATTGCAATTCCTCCCTCAAAATAACGCAGTCCAAGACATAAACTGTGCTGTACAGGAAAATAAATAAGTGGCCTGATGCAAAATGCTGCAATAAGGCTCAAGGGCCTTCCTCACCAACCTCCCAATGGAAGGAAACCTTCCTCCAATGGAAAACAGATTAGAAATCACCCGGATATAGTCTCCACTGCTGCAACCTGCAACTCAACACAACCCTCAACAGGATCTATGCTGTAGATGTAAGATGAAGCTTGGACTAAAGCCTGAATGTGGAAATAACGTAAAATGCTCTTCCAAGAGGCCTCTCAAGGAAAGAGGTCGGATTACTGATCAAGAACACCTTTTGCTAAACAACATTGCAATATTAGCTAAGCAAATGAAGAAGGTTATATGTCTAAACAAACCATATATTCAGAAATATAAAATACCAATACATGAATAACTATGGATGCCATCCTATTCATTATATAAGTGGTGAGCTTCTTCACCCTTTTCTCCACTCATTAAAGGCACTACTTCCATGAATGTAGTCTCCACCCAAAACTGCGCTGTCCCATAATGAATGCCACTCCTCCATGAAAGTGTTGTTGATTTGGTCAAAGTTGACCCAGTCTATGTGCTGCAGCTCCTGTTCACACCTTAGGGTGCTTTATTAAACTGAAAATATGATCCACTTTCACATGAGAAGTGGTTTTATTCTTCATAAAGAGATTTATGGGTCTCCCTACCCACTTATTCACCTATCTAAGTGACAAAACAAAACTTTAATATTCCAATTAGTTGCAAGCTAATTTAGGAATATTATAGTGCTCCCCTCCAAAATTTTTCTTGTCCTCAAGCAACCGTAAGATACTGCAAAGTCTCCAATGGATATGTCTCCTCCCAAGAATACAAATTAGCCTTTGTAGATGAACCAAATAGATCTCATCATGAATAAGTGGGAGATATATGGAAAGAGTTATATGCTGTCCATTGGCCTCCTCAAGGCATGAGAGATGGTAAATGTTGGGTGCCTCAATCCCAATTAAAAACTCCAATATCCATGCTATCATCCAAACAAAGTTAGCCATCCTTGATAGCTCATAGAGAAAATCATCAATCCCCTGCTTCTGCAATGTATAAGGGCTGAATGGATGAAAATGAGAGATTAAATTGTTCAACTTACGCTGTCTCTCTCTCCATTTATGATAGATGTGGAATTTCTGATCTTGGGCTACAATAATATGGTCATTCAGAAGCCAAAAGGTACTTGGAATCTCATGATCCCACTCTTTGGTTCTAGGAACCTCTCTTTCCCAATCCACCACATATAGTGAATAGAGTATCATCACGATATGGGCTCCAAAATAAATATGGACTAAGTGTCACATGACATAGTGGATGGTGACAATAGTCCCTCAAGTGAGACCAATGCTATTCTTCTTCTAGATGTCTCAAAACATGATATGATAAGTGGCTATCCAACCACTTAATTGCTGCCATATGCTTCTCAAAATCTTGAAAATAGTAGAGGAAATTACGTGTTGGCTGAATATCATCCAAGCAAAACAAATCTTGTCCAAACTCCTCTATAAAGTGATCAATCCCATCATTGAATGTAGTCCCAAAAGGACCATGAAATCCAAAGAGAGGTTTGCTCTCTTGTGGAGCAATGTGCTGCAAATTTATGGTAAAGGAATGTACATACATTTTTAGTTGATAAATATGCATCAAAACATAATATTTACCATATGTTGTAGACAAGTTGGTGAAGAGTTCCATAAATGAGCCTTCTCATCTCTCCATCAAAAGGGGAAGTGATTGAAATAACCTTTCAAGGTGGATGCTCTCCTCCTCATACATTAAAAAATCCACATATCTCCTGATATGTTGGTGCACATCTTCTTTGAGATCCTCCTAATAGAATCCCTCCATGATGGTGTGATAAGACTCATTGAAGTCTACATGTCCTAAAGAGAGTGCCTCATATGCTGCATGTAGAATCTCCTTCTTGAGCTTGGAGTCTCTAGTCAAGTAGATTTGATCATGGAAATAAATGACTCCATAAACCACTCTATAGCTCCCATATATCACTTTCCCATCAAGAACCTTACATGTGAAGAGGTTATTGGAATATTACACCAATATTTAGGACTCCCAATATGGATCTAGGCTTCCCAACAATGACATCGCTGTTGAAATCTGAAATGAAGCACCTGACACATCATAACTCTCCTCTTCGACATGCTCAATTCCAAAGACACATGTTGGACTAATGTTATCCCACTTTTGTTGCCTCCCTTGCAGCTAATCTTGCCCAAGACAAGAGTGAAGTACATGGAGTTCAACCTCCTCTTGGAAGGTATCTCCCATCCAAGACTTCCATAGTTTTTCCAATGCATGCAAGAGTGTTAATAACCTCTTGTCATATTCAGAAATATGCCTCATGTGTGGAAGCATAATTTTTTGCCTCAATAAGATGGAGTATCCCTTTGCCACCATGCTTGTGCCATCACAAATTCCTGAATCATTGTCTTTCAGCGCAAATAGCTGAGTGGGAGATGGAAATGTCCATATCAGAAAATTGCTCATCCCTCCTTTGAACCCATCAAAGGTTCTCTGCACTATGCTAGCTCCTCCCAAGGCTCCTTCCTTAGCCAAGTCTATCAATGGTGCACCATGTTGAGAGAACTCTTTGATCATATTCCAATCAGGGGGTCTCCCTAGTGGAATGCCTCCATGTTTTTAGTGTCCTGTGAGTTAGCAGATTGGTAGACCAAATGCACAGGGTAACATCAGACTAGTCTTTGGAGTCCTAGGACCTAGACTTCCTGGACTCAGAGAGGGCTTTCTCTATTGTTTGCAAAGGATGTGAACTTGTTTTCTTTAGATGGTTGCTTTTAGGCTTGTTGTTAAGTGTAGGGTTTGTTTTTTGTTTTGGCTGGGTAAGATGAAAAAGTAGAATAGGTGGAGTGAGAGATATTAAAATCATTGGGCTATGGAGTCAATGAAAGTCATGGATATCTCAACAATGAAACAAGATGCATAACATGGCAAATCTAGCATAGTCAAATGGATCTTTAAAGGTATGTGTGAAATGAAATGAACATTAAGTTGGTGAGCATAGTAGGTGTGTAAGGGCACTGAAGAATCCTTAAACAAATACTTTTAAACAATATAGTCTCAAATACTGATCAAAATATGGGTATAATCATAAAATAGGGCAAACCGATAAATATTATATTACACTTAAGCAAACAAGCATTCAAGACAAACATTCCAATGAAATATAGAAGGCGAGAAACTCATTTAACTTCTAGTGATTTCACCTTCAAGGTTAGAAAACATTCAAGATAACAAATAACTTTAATAAGAGAAGAGGGAACTCCTAAGCATCTGTGATCAAGCTACAAAGAACTTTAAGGAAACTTCTCAAGCATGGATGTAATGTTCCTAAATTAGCTTCAGCTAATTTGGAAGAATAATTTTGCCTTATTCATTTTGTATTTCATGATTAATGAATAAATTGTAAGGGAGAATGTCTAATCCTCTTGCAAATCAAGAATAAATCAGTGCCTATGTGAAAAGAGACATATTTAGGCCATTGGAATAAAATATTGCAGGTGTGAAAGGGCCAAGACCACCAAAGGAGATCCTGTTTGATTAAGTCAACAACGCTGTCTAGGTTCATTGAACCTCCTTGATGGACTGCGCAGTTCTAGAAGGGGTTTCCAAGTGTGAAAAGAACCAAAGGATGAAAGTGGTTTAGGGTTTGTCAAGAGACTCAAATGTTATAAAATGAGGATGAAGGCTCATGAGGATGTTGTTGATCATATTTCATTTTCTGAGCTTGCTAAGGCAACTCCATTTCTCTTTTCTGTTTAGCAAGAGAAAGAGAGGATTTCCTGTTTAGGAATCCTCTATCCTTCTTGAGTAGCTCTTGGAGGGAAATGTGCTAGATTGAACCACTATTAGGTTGGATTCCAAGCTTTTCTTACATTTACAGCACTGGCTCACTGAGGGTTTTGCTGCTGCTGTAAGTGTAGTAAGTGGGAATTCTATATTTGCAAGGATCTAGTAGTTTGAGGGATTTATCTCAGGGAGGGTGTCTTGTGACCACCCGGAAGAGGATCTCTGTCATATTTTCAATTTATATTTGTATATTTTACCTATTGTAACATTCAGCCCTAGCTACTGCGTAGTCTCCTTTGTCTACTGCGTTATTTTATGTATTGCTTCTACTGCTAGTTGCATATCTCTCATTGTACTTGTTTCTAGTGATTGAGGCTTGCCTCTCACCTTGAAGATTAAAGAATTAGCTTGCTGATATATTATGTTAAGATCTGATGTATATTATGAATAAATTCATCTTCAGAAATTACTCAAGCTTTCTGCAGTTCTGTGTATAAAAAGTTAGATCTACACTTTATTATTCAGTATTTTGATGAAATCCCAAAGGGATCTTGTAAAGAAGGTAGTGTAGTTTCCAGATCTGATATGGATCCAATGTTTTAGCCATAAATTTTATGTAGATATGTAATCTAACATTATACTTCTGAAGCACGCTTAGAGGGATGCTGCCCATTCATTTTTGCACTTTCTACATACATTGCAGCTCCCATTTCTGAAGATTACTTGCTTATTTCTTCATAGAATTCACTGTACTTCTTGAGAAGATCCATTAAAAGTCTGATTTGATGCTTCTATGTAGTAACCATGTCTGATGGCTAATATCTAGTGACTCTCTACTGAAACTTCGCAATTCTGAAGTGGGTTCTTCTTCATTCCATCAACTCTTCTCTTTAGCTGATTTTTAACTAGTCAGCTTCGTGGGAGATCTGTTTAAGGTCCGTAGACCCATTTTTTTTTCCTAAAATTATGCATGGAGGTCCCACACAGCCCATAATAAAGGAACCTATCCCTGAGCAGTGTCATTCTTGCACCATGTTTCTTATACAACGTTTTCCTTGAGCCTCTTGCAGTTTTTCCTAGTAGTGGAATTTCCCGCTCCTTGCTTGTTTGGTTTTTGATTTTCTTTGGATCCATTATTTAGATATGTAGATCTAATGTTCCTAAGGGATTCAAAATTTAATAGGAGTGTTTAATTATCACACTTTCTGTGTCTCATCAGTCTTCTATAGACAGAGTCTGGAACGGGCCAGGAAGCCTCTGGTTTTCATCTTATCCTTAGAGGAGATATAACCAGTAAATGCCCAACCATTCCATCTCTGGTTTAGAATTTTCTGGTGTGTTTTCCATACTGCTATGTTTCCATAGTGTAATATCTTAAGATATTCCCTACCGAGCATATTTTTCCCCATTTGGAATATTACAGTGTTATCAGAGCATGATCTCTGGCTCCGCTTGTGAGATCAAGCTATCAGTGAAATAAAGAGTAAGGGAAACATGACGAAGATGAGTTTAATCTCATCTATTTTCATATTTAAGAAGAGCCTCCCCAAGGAGGATGTGCAAGAAGAAAAGAGAAGTAGCAGTGAATTTCCCAAGGAGTTGCAAAAAGAAGATCTTCCAATAAGATCTACAAGATCTGTGCATGAGGAACATTCTGAATCCTCATCTCATGGATATGTGCACTCAGCCATATCATCAGAGCTTCAACATTTTTCCAGTGATTCCTTCATGAAGGAGGGAAAAGAAGGTGTGAGCTTGATTGATGCATTTCCAAGGGCAAGATCTCCATTTGGTGAAGAGTCCTCATCTCAAGAGGAAAGCATGAAGGTTTCTCCTTCAATAGTTGATCAAGATCTATTGTCTCTCATTAATGATGGGACAATCGTTATTGAAGAGGAGGGGAAGGAAGTGGGAGATGAGAACACAGTCACGTCAAGGGCACCACAAGCACTTCATGAGGAAGAGGTTGGAGCACTTTCTCCAAGAGAAGAGACTCTTGCACCCTTGCAAAGAGTCCCACAGGATCTCATGCATGAGGAGCATGCACTATCAGTGATCAATGATGAGGTCTTGGAGATAGGAGAAGTAGAAGAGGAGGAAGGGCATCACAAGGTGGAGAGCATGAAATCTTCTCTACTTTAGAGCTTGGAAGCACAAAGAAGGCATGAGGACTTATGCTTGAAGGTAGGGACAAATCTATCTTCATACATCCACATTCTACTCTATGCCTTGACACCTCTTTGCAAGGAGGTCCTCTACTAGGAGCACCTCTTGATAGGAGGCAATCTAAAGTGTTCTCTCAAATATGGGCTGCATATTCATACTTGGCTAAAGAGGGAGCATTGGGAGAAGCTAGCACAACACAGAGAATCTCTCAAGCATTCAGGAGAGAGATGAGTAGTTTCCTGAAAGGGACATTGCAAACTCCCACTCAGATATCTGTGCTGAGAAAGGAGAAATCAGAGATCTATGATGGCATGAGCATGAGGGCACATGGAAACTCCATATATTTGGGGCAACCCATGATCTCTTCATTCACAATGGAGATTTCTGAAAATGGCAAGGGGATCCTGACCCTCTTGTACACATGGGCGAAAAGGAGGTGGTTTTGGAAAACAAGGACTTTCCAAGGGGAAGTTGATTTCCATATGCTCCAATCTTGTCTTGTGCAAGAACAACTGCAAATGGGGTAGAAAAGGAACGATTATGATGCTACAACATGTGATCTTGATATCAAGGATGTTAAAGATAGGAGCCATGAGAAGACAAGGGCTGCATTTCAAACCTCTATAGCGCTGTCATTCTTGGAGAGCTTGGATCCTTGTTGGGATTCCCAACTCACAATGGAATACTCCAAGGACCTTTTCACATGGGGGGTTCTAGATGGGGAAGTAAAGGATGAAAGGTTGAAGGTGGTAGATGGAGTTATCTATTTTTACAATCTTATTCTTTTGGCTGGTGACTCCAAACTCAAGGAGGGACTATTTGATGCCATCTATGAAATCCTTCTTTCCAAACCTACTGGTTTTGTCAAAGCATATCATACTCTCTTGGGTGGATTCATCTGGGAAGGATACAAAGAATATGTGTACTCTCATATGAAGAAGTGCATGGACTAATTGGTATAGGAGGAGGAGCATAGCTCTTGGGAGGAGCCACCATTCACACCTCCTTGTTCTTTGAGTGTGAGAGGGAACTCATCCATGAGTTTCCCCACTGATGTAAAACAAGTATATAGAGAGGCTCATCCTCTTGAGCATTATTTTGCATCTCCTATATGCTTATATTTTTCTGATACTCATTTGCAAGGCATGGTGCCAATATGGGGCACTAAGTATGATGGGTTTCATGGGCCATCTAAGCCCATGAACTATGTTGATGCAAGCCATTACTTGGAGAACCTTGGGAAGTTTTTATATTCCTCATGGTGTGATTATTTTACACCAACCATGATTTACATTCTCCAAGCATTCCAAAGACATGAGGCAGCAAACAAGTGTTGGGGGTGGCACTTGTCATATCTTATTCTATCGCAGTTAAGGATAAAACTACGCTGGTTGCACATGAGGGAACATCTTCCTTCTTTGCGCCGAGAGGCGCATCTACAGCCCAATATGACCCTGATGTCAGGTATGTCACGTCTTCATATAAAATGTCGGCTTAAGTTTTAAATTAAAAAAAATAAAAAATAAAAATTGCATTATACTAGAACATATATCAATTTCTAATACAATTATGTATTATTTATATAATTTGAATGGATATTAAATTATATACGTGAATTTGAATGGATCATAAATTTACCTTTAACAAAAAAAATTACCACATTGAATTTCCAAATTAAGTAAAATTTTAAACATATTTACTCTTTACGAAAGTCAATACCATTTCCTAAATCAAAGGAAAAGAGTTAATTCAACACAAACAATCAAAATCCAAATTCTTTTTATATTTATTCCATAAACCTTTTTATATTTAAAAAAAACTTTAAAAAGAGGTTTTATTTAGATGAAGCCTATGGGACAAATTAATATTGATACCATGGGCCAAATACCATGGGTAAATAAATAAATATAAAAGAGGTATAAAAAAGTATGATAAATAAATAAATAAATATAAAATATATATAAAGAGGTATGGTAAATAAATATATATAAAAGAGGCATAAAGAGGTAAGGTAAATAAATAACAATATATCAAATAGGATTATAAATAAAAATGTAATTATATAACAAGCCTATGGGCCAAATACCATAGTAAAGAAAAGGGGTATGGTAAATAAATAAAAATATAAATAAACTAGAGGTATGTTAAGTAAATAAAACTTCTTTTCATATTTACTCCATAATCTGCTTTATATTTACAAATATTTATGTTCATTAGTTTACATAACTAAGAAGAAAGAGAGAGAGAGAGAGTTATAAGGGAGAGATGGAGAGAGAGTGTGTATGTTTAGGGGTGAGATAAAGAGACAAAGTAAGGTGTATGGAAAGAAGTGGGAGAGAAGAAGTGAGAAGGAGAGAGAGAGGGATATAGTAATGTAGTTGGAGAGAGAGAGGGGTGGAAAGAGAGAGAGAAAGAAAGGGATGGGGGAAGAGAGAGGATTAGAGAGAGAGAGAGATATATATATATATGGGGGAAGAGAGAGGATTGGAGGGAAAAGAGAGAGAGAGAGGTGGGAGAGAAAGGGAGAGAGAGGAAGGATGAGAGAGAGGAGGAGAGTGATGGGGGAAGAGAGAGTATTGGAGAGAGAGAGAGAGGGAGAGATCAGGAAAGAGAAAGGGATTTAGGGGAGAGAGAGAGAGGAAGGACGAGAGAGAGGACTTGAGAGAGAGGAGGAGAGAGGGATCGATAAGAGAGATGGAGTTGGAGGGGGAGAGATGTAGGAAATAAGAAATATAGAGAGTGAGAATTGGAGAGAGAGAAGGAGTGACAAGGGAGAGACAGAGAGAGAGAGTGTATGTTTGGGGCTGAGATAAAGAGACAAATAAGGAGAGATGGAGATAAGGGGGGAGAAGGAGATATAGGGAGAGAGGGAGGGATATAGTAACATAGTTGGTGGGTGAAGAGAGGGAGAGAGAGATGGGAGAGAAAGGGAAAGAGAGGAAGGAAGAGAGAGGATGTGAGAGAGTGGAGAGAGGGAGGGAAAGAGAGATGGACTTGGAGGGGGAGGAGGAGAGAGGTAAGAAGAAAGAAATAGAGAGAGAAAGGTGGAGAGAGAGAGAGAGAGAGAGAGAGAGAGAGAAAGAAAGTGATAAGGAAGATGGAGAGAGAGGGAGAGAGGGGGAAGATAGAGATATAGATGGAAGGTGAAAAGAGGAAGAAGAGAGAGATGGGGAGAGGAGGGGATTGACAAAGAGATTGATATATGTGTGTGTTTAGGAGGGTGAGATAGAGAGACAAAAAAGAATAGATGGAGAGGGATATAGATATGGATGGAGGGTGGAGAGAGGGAGGAATATATCTCGCACTAGATGGATTGATATAAGTGGAGATGGTGATTTCTAATCCTATTTGATTATTTGCACTAGATGCATCGATTTTAGTGTAGATATTTATTTCTAATGATATTTGATTACTTGCACTGGATGCATTGATTTCAATGTAGGTGGTGGTTTCTAATACAATTTGACTGCTTGCACTGAATGTGTTGATTTCAATGTAGATGTCAATTTATAATTATATTTGATTACTTGCACTGGATGACTTAATTTCAATGTAGATGATTTCTAATCCTATTTGATTGTTTGCACTAAATTCATTGATTTCAGTGTAGATGGAGATTTCTAATCCTATTTGATTTCTTTGAGTAAATGCATTGATTTCAGTGTAGATGTTGGTTCCTAGAGAGAGAGAGAGAGTGAGTGATAAGGAAGATGGAGAGAGAGAGAGAGAGAGGACAAAAGGAGGAAATAGAGATATTAGCGAGGGAGAGGGAGAGAAGGGGAAGAGAGGAAGAAGAGAGAGATGGGGAGAGAGGGTGATCGACAAAGAGAATGATATATATGGAGTGCGAGAGTGTGTGTGTTTAGGGGGGTGAGATAGAGACAAAAAAAAAGAGATGGATGGGGATATAGATATGGATGGAGGGTGGAAAGAGGGAAGAATATTTCTTGCACTAGATGGATTGATTTAAGTGGAGATGGTGATTTATAATCCTATTTGATTATTTTCAGTAGATGCATCGATTTTAGTGTAAATATCTATTTCTAATGATATATGATTACTTGCACTAGATGCATTGATTTCAGTGTAGGTGATGATTCCTAATACTATTTGATTGCTTGCACTGGATGTGTTGATTTCAATTTAGACGTCGATTTATAATTATATTTGATTGCTTGCAGTAGATGCATTGATTTCAATATAGATTATTCCTAATACTATTTGATTGTTTGCGCTAAATGCATTGATTTCAGTGTAGATGACGATTTCTAATCCTATTTGATTGCTTTGAGTAAATGCATTGATTTCAGTGTAGATGTTGGTTTCTAATCTTATTTGATTGATTGCATTAGGTGCATTGATTTCAATGTAGAAGTTATTTTCTAATCTTATTTGATTGCTTGCATTAAATTCATTGATTTCAATTTATATGTTGATTTATGATTTGATGTAATTGGATATATGACGGTACATTAATATTAAAGTGATTGGATTAACAATATGCATTGATTTTAGTGTAAGCACAAAAAGTTTTTAACAATGTAGATTGATTTTTGTGTTATAGTAATTTAAGCTATTAATATTGGAGAGCAAGAGAGACAAGGTATCATGTTTACTGCAACAGATCGAGCTAAAGATTTAAATGGTTTACGATTTAAATTTTCTTTTTCATATAATCGATATGAAAAGATAACAAAACTAACAAGGGAAGAAATAAGAATAGTAGAAGAAAATAGTTTGAGATTGATTGTAACATGAGTACGTTCTTATTGTTCACATTTTCTATCTTTCAACACTATTATTGTCACTTTGCATTTAAAAAAAAATATTTCATCATTTTTCATCATTATAGTTATTAACAATAATTATCGTCTCAACGAACTGAGGTAATTAAGAAAATTTAAAATTAAATGACTCAGAATTATTTAGCATATTTAAAATGATTATATTAATATTTGATATATTTACATATTACCGATAAAATTAATCATACATTTTATAGATTTTCCTTGGCATCACACGACTGAAACCAACCTAGATCCATCTTACATCTCAAAAATATACAAAAATTTTAATAATCTGAAAAATGTGACGTTGATGCCTCCGACTGGAACCAGCCTAGATCCATCTAACTCTGGATCTGTCATGCGCCGAGAGGGATCAAATCTCTCGAGGTGCAAACCTTTCCTGAAGTTTTGCACTCAAAAAATAGGTTTGCACCTCGAGAGATTTGATCCCTCTCGGCGCATGATAGATCCAGAGTTAGATGGATCTAGGCTGGTATCTATCACACATGGAAGCTAGCATGATTCTAATCATGATCCCACAAGCTAAATATGTCCTTACCTTTGTTGGGGGCATAGTTGGAGGAAAGGCACACTTGTTGAATGTGCCCTTGGGGGAAGGAGTTCCCCATTCTTATTGCATTGCATGCTTCCATGGGAGCATGAGATTTTGTATGGCCACTATGATTAATCACTTATCTATTTGTAAGGTGAGCCATATGTCGAATGGTGACATGCCTCTCACATGTGGTGGGGAGGAGATCTTATATGGATTTCCAAGATGGGAGGTAATCCACTTCATTTTGATGATAGCATGGGGATCGAAGTCTTTTATGGATCATGAAAACCCCATGATAGACATCACTTCTATCTTGAGGATGCCATGGATCAGCAAGAAGGTTTCCACAACAACCTTCCATTTCTTCATGATGAGAGCCTTTGAGTTTATTCATCAAGGGCAAACTTGCATCTTAAGGAAGGACCATTGGGAAGACAAAGATATTGCAGAAAATTCAGAGCAATGGAGGAGACTATTTGATGGGGGGGGAGGGGGGGCCCAAGAGAAGAAGGAGGAGTTTTGCAGCACCCTTGCAGTTGCTTGAGGACAAGAAACATTTGGGAGGGGGAGACTGTAATGTTCCTAAATTAGATTCAGCTAATTTGGAACAATAATTTTGCCTTATTCATTTTGTATTTCATGATTAATGAATAAATTGTAAGGGAGAATGTCTAATCCTCTTGAAAATCAAGAATAAATCAGTGCCTATGTGAAAAGATACATATTTAGGCCACTGGAATAAAATCTTGCAGGTGTGAAAGGGTCAAGACCACCAAAGGAGATCTTGTTTGACCAAGTCAACAGCACTGTCTAGGTTCATTGAACCTCCTTGATGGACTGCGCAGTTCTAGAAGGGGTTTCCAAGTGTGAAAAGAACCAAAGGATGAAAGTGGTTTAGGGTTTGTCAAGAGACTCAAATGTTATAAAAGGAGGATGAAGGCTCATGAGGAGGTTGTTGATCATATTTCATTTTCTGAGCTTGCTAAGGAAACTCCATTTCTCTTTGATATTTAGCAAGAGAAAGAGAGGATTTCCTGTTTAGGAATCCTCTATCCTTCTTGAGTAGCTCTTGGAGGGAAATGTTCTAGATTGAACAAATATCAGGTTGGAGGCCAAGCTATGCCTGCATTGACAACGCTGGCTCACTGAGGGTTTTGCTGATGCTCTAAGTGTAGTAAGTGGGAATTCCAGATCTGCAAGGATCTAGTAGTTTGAGGGATTTCTCTCAGGGAGGGTGTCTTGTGACCACCTGGAAGAGGATATCTTTCATATTTTCATTTCAGATCTGTATATTTTACCTATTGTAACATTCAGCCCTAGCTACTGCGCAGTCTCCTTTGTCTACTGCGTTATTTTATGTATTTCTTCTACAACTAGTTGCATATCTCTCATTGTACTTGTTTCTGGTGATTGATGCTTGCCTCTCACCTTGAATATTAATGAAGTATCTTGCTGATATGTTATGTTAATATCTGATGTATATTATGAATAAATTCATCTGCAGAAATTACCGAAGCTTTCTGCAGTTCTGTGTATAAAAATCTAGATCTACAATTTATTATTCAGTATTTTGATGAAATCCCAAAGGGATCTTGTAAAGAAGGTTGTGTAGTTTCTAGATCTGGTATGGATCTGATGTTTCAGCCATAAATTTTCTTTAGATCTGTAATCTAACATTATACTGCTGAAGCATGCTTAGAGGGACGCTGCCCATTCATTTCTGCACTTTCTACATACATTGCAACTCCCATTTCTGAAGATTACTTGCTTATTTCTTCATAGAATTCATTGTACTTCTTGAGAAGCTCCATTAACACTCTGATTTGCTTCTTCTATGCAGTAATCATGTTTGATGTCTGATTTCCAGTGACTCTCTACTGAAATTGCGCAATTCTGAATTGGGTTCTTCTTCATTCCATCAGCTCTTCTCTTTAGCTGATTTTTAACTAGTCAGCATTGTGGGAGATCTTTTTAAGGCCCTTAAACCCATTTTTTTCCTGAAATTCAGCATGGAGGTCCCAAACAGCCTATAATAAGGGAAAAAAGCCCTGAGAAGAATTATTCTTGCACCATTTTACTTATACAGCATTTTCCCTGAGCCTCTTGCAGTTTTTCCTAGTAGTGGAATTTCCCTCTCCTTGCTTGTTTGGTTTTTGCTTCTCTTTGGATCCATTATCTAGATCTATAGATCTAAGGTTCCTAAGGGCTACAAACTCTAATAGGACTGTGTCATTCCCACACTTTCTGTGTCTCATCAGTCTTCTATAGACAAAGTTTAGAACGGGCCAGGAAGCCTCTAGTTTTCATCCTCTCCTTAGAGGTGATATAACCAGTAAATGCTCAACCAGTCTATCTCTAGTTTAGAAGTTTCTGGTGTGTTTTCCATAGTGGAATATCTTAAGATATCCCCTACAGAGCCTATTTTTCCCCATTTGGAATATTACAATGGAAAAAGGGAATGATCAAAACATGGCCTCTTTGTCTAAAACTTAACAAGTAATACTTCAAAGAGAGATTCCAAAACAGAGTTTAAATAAGATCAAATAGGCAGGGCTAAGCATAAAACATATTTGAAAAAAACTACTATATTACACCATTCATGGAATAAACAAGAATAGGTAGATCTAAGGATCAATTAAGAATTCCTTAAACAAACCCAACAGAGGAAAACATCAAGGCAATAGAAAGCAGGAAGGACTAAGGTGCCTCAAACAACATTTCTTGGCCTATACTTTTCTATTCTACTGCAACATAGAAAGATGACCATAGTGATAAACAAGAAAACAAGAACTAAATAGAGGCACATCACCATTAACCATGCTCAGGGATCTTGCAAGCTATCCTCCCTCATCATCAATCAAAGTAAGCCATTCAGAAACTCAACAACACCAATTTCTTCTCCAAACTCATAAAAACCATATATTACTCTCAAAACTCATCAAATGCCAACATTTACAATGGAAGCCCTCATGCTCTATTTATCTAGCAAAGGAGGGAAAAAACCCTAGATAGGGTAGGAAAATGTCAAAATCACTCATAAATGTCATTAATTCCCAAGAGACCATGCAAGGCCCAAGGCAAAACATATCTCATGAAATAAATTCCAAAATAACTTCTAGAACCTAATTCTAGAGTGATTTTCCTCAAAAAACACTAAAATAATATTTTGCAATAAATGAGTGTGTTTTGTTGACTTTTGGCCAAAAACACATAATGATTTCTATAAGTGTAGCGCCACTTTAGGAAGAAAATAGGTCCTGTTGCAACCAAGTTTTGGGGACCTTCCCGATGTCGGAGTTTACTCCATGATGGCCCGTTGGAAATATTGCTGAGTCTACTTTCTAGACCTACCTTTTTTTTTTTTTTTTTTTTTTTCTGATTGAGCACATGTAACCTATTAAAAAAATCAAATTACCAAAACTGCTCTGAGCGCAGCACCAGGCCTGAAAAGGAGGTAGAAAGGTGAAAAATGAGGTGTTTTTTGACCTTTTGAGGGGTAAAAAATGCTCCAATTTCCTTGAAATTTGTGAGCATAGTTTACTAGTCATTATAAATCCAAAAATGTAGAGTTTTCCCTCTAAGTATTCCTGAGGGAAAATCATAGTGCCAGTGGTGCTGTGCTTATAAGCCTTCAAATTCTCAAAAAACCAAAACTTGTCCAAATTCCTTCAAAATTAGTGGATGTGTGCCTCATGGGGTTTGGGAGATATTTTGAGAAGCTTTAGCCAAGACTCCAAGGTTTTCATGGTCTTTTTCTCATTTTAGTTCTTTAATTTCAATGAAGGCTTCTTTGAGCTTGGCACTAGTGAGTTTGTTTTTCAAGGCATAGTGTTTGGCCATATTTTTCTGTAAGCATTAGGGGAATTTTGAGGTCTAAAATGGGCCTCCTAAGAAAATTATAAAATAATAGTGGAAAAAATCAAATAAGATTTGATGACATCATCAAATTTTAGAGGGAAAAATGGAAAAACTACTTTTTCAACTCATATTTTCAACTTATCTTCCAAAGTTTTTACTCAAATTTCGAGCGGGAGTACTCGTTGGATGCGAAATTTAATTCCCCATCCAAGGAGTACCCATGTTGCATACTTTCGATGGGTCCTACTACACGAAAAATGAGAAATACATAAAAAAAACGTGATTACAATCACGTTTTTTATGTATTTCTCATTTTTTGTGTAGTAGAGTTCATCGAAAGTATGCAACATGGGTACTCCTTGGATGAGGAATTAAATTTCGCATCCAACAAGTACTCCCGCTCGAAATTTGAGTAAAATTTTTGGGAGATAAGTTGAAAATACGAGTTGGAAAAGTAGTTTTATTATTTTATTATTTTTTAATATTTTTACCCTTTTATTTAAAAAATGGTGAATCATCCCCTATGGTTGACATCATCATCTTGAATCCTATTGGTTGTTATAAAGTTTATTTTTGTTGTACATTTTTCTTATGAGGCCCATTTTAGACCTCAAAATTCCCCTAATGCCTAGGTCTCTCTTCACCTTATTCATGTACTTGTGCTCATTCTTGTAATAATCAATGTTGTATTATGCCATGCCAAGACTCCTTTGTAGGTTTCTAATCTCTGCATTTTTTCTTTGAAGGAGTATGCTATTGGCCCTCTCCTTGTCTTCACTGTCACTCTCCAGGTTAATGATGTCAAGATATTCTTTAAGCTCTTTCTTACCTCTGCTACCTCTCTTCACCTTTTGTTTGCCTTTTTCAAGCTTTTGAATTGAGGTGGATGGCTTGGTCCCTTGCCTTTTGGAGGCAGCGAACACAAGCCTTGGCTCTCTTTGATATGTGAATGAAAGAGGTGTGATGGTGATGTTGTTGGTGCTTTTGTCATGGATGTGACCCTTGCTGCTTTCATCAAATTCTTAATCTTCATTATTGGTATGATCAGTCATCATATTTTTTGCCTCATCATTTTCTTCTACATCATCACCACCCTCATCCTCTTCACTGATTTCTGCTTTGTCAATTTTCTCTTCATTGGAGCTGCTGGCCTCTTTACTACTGTGATCTTCAATTTGACTATTAGCCCCTTCATCTCCTTCATTATTTTCATTGTCTTCATAGCTGTCATGACCACCTTCAAATTTTTATTTATTTTTCTCATCATCATCATCATCATTGTGAGGGTCATTGTCTTTACTATTTTCATCACTGTCATGATTGTCATGAATGTTTTCTTCTTCACTCATACTTGCCTCATTACCTTCTGCATTTTTTTCACTTGCTCCACTTGTATCCTTTCTGTCTTTTGCTTCATTATGAGTGTCATTGCCTTGACTGCCTACATGGTCATCTGAGATGTTGTCTTGATTGTCACTTTCAACCATTTCCATGTCCTCTGCTTGTTCTTCATCATCTACCTCTTCTTCATTATCATAATTCTCTTCATTTTCTTCTTCCTCACTTTGGACTGATTTATTGTCACTCTCACCCTCTTTATTTTGATTTGACTCATTATCATTATCTCCCTTATTTTTACATAATTCATCATTTCCACTTCCTTCTTCACCTGATGCATCAAGAGAATGGGAGGAAAGGAGGTTTTCTTGAGGTGAGGAGACTTGTGTAGATGATGAGGGAAAGTTTGGTTGATGAGGAGGCTGTGGGCTTGTGAAGACCTCATGGGCTATGAATATCTCCAAAGGTATGCCCTTCTGTTCTAGTTGATTTAATACCACCATCTTGATCAAGGAATGGTGAAATAAACTCTGCATTTGTTGGGAAGGATTCCCTCTCTGAACAACAAAATACATTTTTTCCATACTTCTATAGAGGTAGTAGGGAAAGTTAAGCATCTTGACCCTTGTGAAATGCATAAGGAGTCTGACATGGTAGGAGTAGAGCCTGGATTATCTACCCTCATAGGTAAAGTACTTCATAATGAATTTCATCAAGGGTGTAAATATCTATTTGAGGTGTGAGAAAGGGAAAATTTCCTTGCAAACTTCTCTGTACCTAGTCTTGACAAATGGCTCATAATAGTTCATGTCTAATTTGGCTTTCTTAAACCACTTTTCACCAACAATAGGGTACCTGTAGCATTAGAGATGGCATCTGCTGATAGTTCAAAATCCACTCCTGCAAGATTCACATGTTTGTTGTGGAGGTTGAGGATAAACAACCTTGTAAGCTTTGGGTGGTGTTGTACTTGTTTGACCTTCTCACAAAATTGAAAACATCCCACATTCTGGAAACATGAGAGGATCATGGCAGATGAGGTGATAGCCACTATGCTCTAGGGTTCAAATCTATTCACTTTCCCTCCTTTGTGATTTTGCCTCATAGGCCCTTGGCCTCTTTCGCTGTTGCTACTATCTTCTGCTCTTGACATGGTGATTAAGGCTGATGGTGGACAACTTGGGAAAGATAAGTAAAATTAAAATGATGGTGAGGGCAACCTTTGCTGATGAATGATATGGAGGCAAATGTATGATTGTTTTGCCTTGAGCTTGAATAAGGGTTTATCTTGAACTGATATGAGCTTTCCCTAGTTTCACCCACTTTCAAATGGAAAATACTAGCTTGGAGATCAAAAACAGAGTTTTACTTGTCATGAATACCTAGGGTTTGCAAAGCCTAGGGTTTAATCTTATTTTCAACCATTTAAACAAAAAAATTACTTAGAGGGTAAGGAGGAATAGGTCACCTACCAGATCAGCTTGTTTTTAGGGTCCTAAAGACAAGTTGGAGGGTTTTCTAGAGCCTTTGGCACTTATTTTGAAAAATTGGAGAATTTTGGTATAAGCGCAATGCCCTGGCTGCACTCTCGGGTTGCCCTATGGGCATAGCGCCAAGTGAGTCGGGCAGTCTGTGAGCATAGTGCTGGATAGAGTAGGGCATTCTGTATGCAGAAATGCCTCTTCATGCAGGCCTGCCGGCCTCTGGGCACAACGCCAGGCCTGTTGGGTGCTTTGTGCGCGCAGCGCTGGGCATAATAATGAGTGTCGGGTCGGCCTGTGGGGGTAGCGCCTTGCTCCAGTGCATTTTGGCTTGCCTGAGCGTAGAACCAGGTTATACATGGAGCACAACCCGGTGTATGTGAAACACAAAGTAATTTTTACATTGCGAAGACCTGTATTAGCACAGTGCCAGGGTCTGTGAGTGCAACACTAGTGTGTGTGCGTAGCGCCAGTGACTTGGCCCAGGTTTTGTCCAAAAACTCAGAAATTTCTCCAGAAGCATTTTTTCTATTTTGAAAATGACGAGTTGAAAAATGACCACTGAGATGCCTTTATACTTTTGAAAAATAAATTGAAATGAAAAAACCCACTTTGCTAAGTTTTTGTCACTTTATCCTTTTGCCTGATATCCTTTTATTATTTTGCAAGGGGTTCGTAAACTTTTCAAGGAAATTCTTATTCCTGTGGTGATGGCACCCTCTTACTGACCTTTGAGAGTGATACATCCAATTTTGACAAAGATTATAAATTAGGCCTGCTATGTCTTTTCTTGGCCACTTCTGGTTTGTTGCAGGTGCCATGACACAGTTGCTTTGGTCTCCTTTGTCATTGTTTGGATTTTGACAACTTTAGTTACTCAATAATCAACTCATTCTCATGTCAAATTTTTTACCTTGTAACCCAAAAATATACTTTCATTCCTTTGACCCTTTGCAGGCAATTGTTTACACTTGAAAACTTGACCTCCCTCACCTTGATACTCTTTTCATTGTTTCCTTTTAATGCAGTGAAGCACTGTTACCTTCGAAAACTATGGAGGTCACCTGCTGATATCTCTTCAATCTTCTGCTTGCTATCATCATGGAGATTCATAGTATTTATTTCACCTTGTTTTCCTACTTTCCCAAAACTTTAGGTTTTAGGGTTGTTAGAGGAAAATAATTAGTGTTGTCTTCTAAGTTCTCTATAGCCCTTTCAAGTTCATTCATTTCTATTAAGTTCACCTCATCTTTTTCCCTTCTTCATATATAATTTCTAAAACTCTTCAATGTGTGCTTCATCGTGTTGATGTGCCTCTGTCCTTGTAGTCTTTTGCATTGGATTCTTGCTTGGAAACCCTGTTTTAGCCAATCAATCCTAAAAACCTGGATTCTTTTTAAACATCGGCCTGCTTCCTTTTCTTTGATGTGGATGTTCTTTAGTAAGGAGCTGGCCTCTTACCTTACGTATTTTTCTACTGATAGTCATATCAATAATTCCTACAAAAATGTTTAATATGCACAGTTATCCTTTGCAGAATGCTGTCTTTGGCAAAGCAATCCTTCTTGAAGGTCTTTCTGATCTAATTTGGACAAACAGTTGCTTGAACTTCTTTCCATTTGATTCATATTCTTGGTACATGGAAAATAGTGATTTAAAACACCAAACCAATCCTATAACCTATGAAACCCTATATGACCTAGTGGGAGGCTCTTTAGGCTTGTCTTTGACTGAAAGCTTGGCTTTGAGGTTTTCAAGTATAAAAAATAGAGTTTTTAACAATTTGATGTATTGAATATCCAAAATCCAATGTACTTGATTTATATAAAGAGCCGACAGAGATAGTTTTGAGACCATCAATGCTTGATGTATCCCGGAAACACAATAATGAGTAGGTTAGTTGGTGATCCTAGGTGGCAAGTGGAGGGATTAGGAAAGGCAACACAGAGTGCTGAGGTCAAAGGTGGAAAAAATGATGAAGATGAGTGGTATGATCCCATAATGGGTCTTCTTGGAGTGGTAGACTTACCATGACATGATAGGATGGTAACATAGTGAAAGATTTATCCTAAGGATAATGAAGGCAGTGAGATTTCTAGAACTCACAATATTCATGAATTTTGTTTCTATAAATCTAGGATATGCATTTAGTCATATATAAAAAGGAAAAAATTACCGATGACTAACAGTGGCTCCATGTGGGGAGGGCAAATCCTTTTTAGGAGGTGTCCAGAAATTCAGATCTCTAGTTTTTATGAAGACCAGTACCTCATCCATTGGGCAGATTTTTTCCTTCTTTTCATTCGCTGATGCTTCTTTGAAGTTGTGACCTCAATAAACTGAAAAACATGATTAATTCAACTTCATCTCTACCTACCCAACCTACTTGCCTAACATTGTTTCTTCCTTGGGCGCACTTGAACTGGAAAAACCTTGACATTCTTTTATTTTGAAAGCAAAAACAAACTATCTACTTCTATCCTTATTGCTTCCAAGAGTTCAAATTATGCTAGTGAACTCTTTTATTCTCTACCTAGACTATTTGACTCCCAAGATTAAGTTGTTTGACACACTTCATTCTCTAAGCTATTGACATGAAATTGAAAGCATGGTTTGAATCAGGCACTAATCAGGCACTACAAGGAAAAGACCCTCTAGCAGAAGTTATTAAGGAGGTTTTTAGTGTTATAAAATTGGCCAAAATTGTCAAAAAAACATGTGCTACCACATCCGTTTCTCGGTACGGAGGTTTTGGTGGAGCTTTTAATGGAAACTCAACATAACTAAAAAAATGGGCGGTCGGAGGTTATTACAGATGTTTTTTCATTGGTTCACTACTCTGGATTTAACACACCGGTGCGTACATTCAGAAGGCACCCTGGGGCGATTTAGGGAGGATGCACCGGGACGTTAATGTATAAAACAACACCGGGCGTAGTGTTGGTGATAAAACACATGGGGCCTTTCTAATTGGTCTTGGGATTTGAGCGGTGCCCATAGGTCGTATCAACGCACTGGTGTGTATACCTTTACGATGCACCAGTGTGCCATATCACAGAAAGGCACTGAGATTTATAATTGGTATCGGTATTCGTGTGGTGCACATGGATCATATAAATGCACTGGTGCTTATAGATACATAAATGCCCAGGTACGCAGTATCAAACAAACACACTGATATTTATAACTGGTATCGGTATTTGTGTGGTGCCCATAGATCATAAATGCACCGATGTGTATAGACGCTGGTGCGTATAGGCACCAGTTTTCATTTTGTTTTTTTTAGAAACATCGACCTATGACAGTCCAATTATTGTGATTGTTTTAAATTTATTATTCATCAAAAGTCGACACATCTTATAACAATATTTATATTAATTACATTTGTATTAATGCATTTGAATGTGCTGTTTGGATTAATTTGTTATATCATATCGGAAATATTATGGTTTTTAAAATTCATTATTCATCAAAAGTCAACACATATATATCTTATAACAATATTCATATGAATTAATTTTTTATTAATGCGTTTGATAAGGAAAATGGAGACCGCAATAATGACAATGGAGAATGCAATAGAATAAATTAAAACATATTTTATGATTATATATATAATATATATGAATAAGACGGTCTTAATCATACAAAATGGGACAGTTAATATTTGTATCCCTTTGTCTTTCAATTGGGACACTATGTCCATTACATTAAACAAAATGTCTGATTTCATAGACATATTTCAAAAAACAAAATGCCTTGCTTTGATATCCAAACATAGTGATCTTCATTCTTCACTTGAACTGTTGTCACTGCTAGAGCTACTTCCATGGCTTGGGTTATTTTCTGGAATGTTGTGTTCACAACGTTGATTGTTTTCTTCTTCTTCACCTTCCATCTACAAACATAAAAATAAACTGAAATGAGTGTATATACATTGGTGAGAATAATGAAAATTGCAATATTAAATAATATACATAAATGTAAATCGAAAATAAAAATGACGTACCATAGCAACAATTGACTCATAAACCATACACATTCTTTCAAAACCATGTACCATGCCATCTTTCAAAATTTCATCTGTTGGCACAGTTCCATACTTTGTTTCCTGCAAGTTTTATACCCCATAACAAATCATATATTTAATATAAAATATGTTTTTGTTCTATTAATTATAGACGGAGCTAAGTAAAACATGATCGATAGATGCTTACAAATTCCACAATTAAATTCTGATATGCTAACATATACTCACAACCCATATTTAACTCAATTTCAATCAATTCTTCTTATGGTTCTTCTTCGTATGTTAGCACATGTTTGAAGACATCCAATGATAATTTTTGTAAAACAACTTGAAAAATACAAAAATTAAATCTAGTTAAGTTGTTATAAGGAAGTAACAATTACTCACAAACTTAGAGATCAACCATTTTCTTCCTTGTCGTCCTGTTTTATGTGCTGAATGGGTTCCATTTTCTATTCTTTTATGTAAGAAAATTCTTGAAAATTAATTTTTAATGCTAAATTGTTTATTTATTGTACCTAATGATTGAAAAATTAAATGATTACATGTTACATTTGAAGCACATTTTTGTTGTTGGAAAGAACGTCTATACATTTGTTCCACTAGATCCCTCAAAATTTTGTAAAATTTCCCCCCCCTTTTGTTAACTTCCAACACCACTCCAGATGAGCTAAGGAACAATTGATTTTCATTTGCATGTTCTATTTTTTTCTTTTCTTGGAACAACATTCCTTTTCTGAGTTTTCGGTCATTATATAACATTAAACAAATGTGAATTAGTGGATTTCTTGAAACATGTTATCTAATAATTTTAAGTATATTATTAATGATTATTAAAAAAAGAAACTCATATTGGATTGATAGTATTTTTTCATTCACCTGATTCATCCTTTTACAATTTTTCCATTAAACTTTTACGCTCTTCTGGTCATAGATCAGAAATAATCATATCGAGCTTCGTCATTTTGTGGCTCTGCATGATACATAATAAAAAATACATACTAGTTAAACTTACATATAGTTCAAAAATAATATTTTTATAAATAATTTACAAAGAACTTTCCTTTTTTTCTTTTCTTGATGTGTTAACAGTATTTTTGTTACTTGATATCTTGTCAGACATTTATTTATTAATCTTAAACCTGTATCATATCATTCATTAATATATTTATAAATATATTCTCAACTTTTGAGGTAGAAAATAAATCTCAAGACACCGGTGCGCCTTTAATAACAACATAGCCGGTGCGTGGGGATATTAACAATGCACCACAAAACAATATAATACACCGTACGGTGTGTTTGGTATTATAAACTAACCGCAAAAAATAGTGTAATAGACCTAACGGTGTGGGGGGTATCATAAACACACCGCAAAAACGGTGTAATACACCATATGGTGCTTGCCTAGTTAAATGGAGCACTAGTGCCCTATTTCAGATTTGGTGCACGGATTTAGAAAAAATGTTTTCATTTTTTTACTACAGTACTTGCACAATGCGCTGTATACTACAGCGCACTGGTGCGGTAGTGTACGCAGGGCGCACCGATAAAGAAAAATCCATTTTTTCAAAAATTCACGCAATGGCTGAATGGATTGGGATCCGACTATGCAAGTCGTCCCGTGGGTTGGACGTCAATATAAAATGAAAACCCCTAATTCTAAAATCACAGAAATAGGGAGAAGAAAGGGAAAAAATAAAAAATGAAGGGTTTAAGGTAAAAATCGATAAAAATGTAGAAAAAAGTAAAAAAAATAATCAAATTTAAACACGAGATAGTTTCAAATTCTATGATACAGGGTTTGAATCACCAGAGGTTTGGTTTCTGATTGTCCGAATACTTGTGTTCGAACGTATTTCGCTGCTCCACAGTGCCCTCCTGCTCTCTTGCTCCAGGTCTGTCTCCTTCAAATATTTGGCTGAAAATTTTAGGAAAAATAGTGAAATAATGAAACGTGTTTAGTATTTAAAGAATTATTTTATGAAATTAGATTTTCAAAAATATTTTGCCGCCGATTTTTCAAATTGCCATTTTTTTTTTCACTTAAAGAAAATAGAGTTGCGTTTTTTTATTTGCGTTTATTCGTTACCAGCACAACAGAGTTTTGACACACTGGTGTGTCGTATTAATACGACGCACCGGGGCGTGTTAGGAAGATAAGCGCACTGGACTATATAAAGTTCCTTTTTTATGTAATAGCATAAGAAAATAATGATAATTATAAAGTACATGAATTTATTTTCATTATTTTCTAAACTTTATTATCTTAAAAAATTCGTATTATTCTAGATTTGTTATTTTACAATTATTTACAAATTTACAAATTTAAATATTTTAATAAAATCATTTCACATTAATACAATTAAAATTTTCACATTAATAGAATTAAAATTTTACAAATATTTTACATACAATTACAATTTTACAATAATTTCACATACATGAATTACTATTAGAATTAGAATTAGAATTTTAATTTTACATACAATTACATTTAAATTTTACATACAATTACATTTACAATAAAAATTACAATTTTGCAATTATTTTACATACAATTCAATTAAAATTACAATTACAAATACAATTTATACAATTTATACAATTTTAGAATTTTACATACAATTACAATGAGAATTTTACATTAATAAATATTTTACATACAATTACAGTTAAAATTACAATTAGTACAAATACAAATACAATTTTACAATTTTACATACAATTAAAATTTAAATTACAATTAAAATAATGACATAATATTTAATAAATATCATGGTTATTTAATATTAAATTAATTAATAAACATCATCACGATCATGATAACCATCGTACAAACATCAAATTAACATTATATATTAACATCATCACAACATGAACATCAAATATACATCTCAATATGTCAAATAACTCATGCTATCACATAGACACATCTATCTGCCAACTAAACATTAAATGAACATATCTAACATGACCTAACAATATGCGCCACATCATGATGCTCACAAACATGAAAATTAAGTACAACTGCAACATGAACATAAAATACATGGACGATATATATATATATATATATATATATATATATATATATATATATATATATATATATATATATATATATATATAACTGAATAACGTTAAAAATATACAACTATAATATAAATGTCATGGATCAGGCACTGGTGGTAGTATAACAACATAAATAGCACTACAAGTGGATGCATGCTCAGTAAAGCTGGGTGTAGCCTCGACATTCGATGATCGAGCCTGCTCATGATCATGATCACTAGTACTGATGGATGCATCCGCTGGTGGTAGTACAACATCAATATGAGCAATAGTAGTGGAGGGCTACTCAGTCAATAGTGCAGCCTCGTCGGTTGATGGTCCAACCTGGTCATGATCATGAATAGTACTGATGGATGCTGCAGGCTACTGACTAGACATGGTCGATGGTCCAGCCTCATCTCCATGATGACTATTAGATGCTGCCAGTGGAGCCTCATGCTCATCAGGCACACTGTGAGGTGAACGATCATTAGATGCATGTGAGTCGCTTCTCGCAGAATTTCCATCACATGCCGTGGCTCGAGTATGGCTATAGCTACGGGTAATCCTCCTCAGTCGCGTAATAGCTGTCGTAGCTCCTACGACATGTCGTATCAAGCCGTACATGTCACGCAGCATTCCTCTCCACATATGTAACAGCCTAGCATCGGCCTATATGTCTCTGTAATGAGTGGGCCTGATGCTCGCATCAACAATTAATGCACATAGTTGGTTTCCCAACTCCATCCTATATCTAGTCTCAGGTCGACCACGCCTAGCAAAAGGTTGCACCGATGCACCATGAGCAGGAGAATGTCTCTTTGCTGCACAGGACTCATCCTCATCATCATGATCATCCTTGGCATCAGGCATGTCCTGATCGTCATCATCAGGATCCACACCTAGATCATGTGGTGGACCCGCATGTCCTCGCCATCAAAAGAGCCAATGTCTGCAAAATATATACAAATACACAACAATAATTAGACAATTTCATTACACAATAATAAAAACAAGTTAAATAACATGTTAGAATAAATATAAATAAAACATTAATATTACCTCTATTATCTGGTGGCTCATCAACTGTGAAGAGGATTTTGGGACACCCTCGCCAATCTAAGCCAGCATAAGGACATGGGACCATAATGAAGGGAGGCATCCCGTCAACATTGGCTAGTAAGTCTAGTGAATCATGTGATATCCTGGCTGGAAACAAAGTGTCTCCCCTCTTGGGCATCATCTGCCCCCACATATGCATCCGGGCCTCAAACATCGGCCTATGAGGCTATCGAACAAAAATAGGTCTCACCTCTGGAAACCTCAAAAAATAAACAAAACAGATCTGAAGAAAAAGGGAAGTTGACCCTCCCTTATGCATGAGCATGAAATCTATCTAAGGCCGTACAAAACTGCCGAAAAAAAATGGCAGACCACCTCACAAGTCGTGGCTGTTGTACTAAAGAATCAACATAATATAAAAGTGAGCAACTAATGCGTTGCCCGTCACTGGTGTTGTGTGAAATGGTCGAAATGATAAGGGAGAGGATTTCACATCCTGTCTACCAAAAGCACCTATACGTAACTGACCTCCAGGTACCTGAAACTCTGAAGGAGACAGTACATGTGCTCCAATGTATCTCTGGGAGTAAACTAACTAACTCCCTGCTACACAACTAGCTGGCACGTCTGAGAATGAGGGAAAATACACCCCTCTCCTCGATAGTCCTGTAATAAAATAAATATCCTCCTCAGTGGGTGTGTACCACTGGTCAGGACCAACCTGGAAAGCCTGTTGGTGGGAATTCCACCTGCGGATAAAATATCTGAAAAACACACTATGGGCCTTTAGGGAAGTAGCCTCCTCATAGAACTTGAGGAGGCCTACCTGCCTAAGGATCACCTGGGTATCTGCAGTAATAGGGAGAGGGTATGCATCTCTCTCCCCCTCGCAGGCCTCCCATTGGAAAATGATATCATACTGTTCAGCCTGTTGTTGCTGCTGTTGCTCCTCTTCTCTCTGAATCATTGCCATATTAAATAATGTTTTTTTATTAAAACAGACATGTATTTAGGAATATACACATATATATATTTTTTGAAAAAAACAAACAGACAAGTCAGTGCACCATAAAAGTTGTCACGCATAGGTAACAATGTGTCTTAAGAATGTAGCGCATTAGTGCCGGTGCCCCTAATGAAATACAATGCATCGGCCGCAGTGCAACTATCTATTTTTCAAGCACCGTTACCTTTATCAAAATTCAAAATAGCAGTGCGTTGACTGAAATATACGCCCCGGCGCGTATAGTCGTGTCAACGCACTGACTTCTGGACAATTACATAGTCGACGGTGTGGTATTTTACCCAGCCGCACCGTTGACCCTCTCGAAAGCTAGAATGCAGTGCGCTGACATACACCGGGGCGGATAATTCCGTCAACGCACCGCACTGTGATTCCCGTGGTCAATGGTGCTCCTGAATAAATGAGCGCACAAAATTTTATTTTATTTTTTTAGTTTAAAATTATTTGGGGCGCCTTTTGGTACCGCCTTGGAAATGGTGCGGATACTATTAGCACCGGTGGCGGTGAGACCTGTAAATTTTATAGGCATCACCGTTATCCGATGCGAGTCGAACAACTTCGGCGCACCACGCGAAAAAATTTATTTTTTCTTTTTAATGGTTATTTTTAAGGTTATTTCAATTTCTAATCCGCTAAAAGGCTTAATTATGGAAAAACTAGAAAAATACCTGTACATTTCACCGTTGAGGAGGCATATTGGCTGTAAATTTGCAAAAGAAAATTTTCCCACTATTTTTCAAAATGCAAGTTGGGATTTGTGGCCAATACAGAGCAGCAGTGTGTGTAATGGGTGCAATGAGAGCATCAATGTCAGGGTAGCTCAGACAAGGGGAAATGGCACCAGTGCTTGAGAGCTCTGAAGTACTGAGGAAAGTGAAAAATGAGGTTTTTGGCCGTAATTTTTTTTATTTAACCCTATTTTAGTGCGCGAGGTTTTATGGGTGCACTGGTACGCTTACCTACAACCGCACTGGGCTGTGTCAAATTTGGCACGTTGTTTATAATGCACCGTGGCGGTGCCATAACACCGCACCGGGACATTTCAGTTTTGGTGCGAAAGTTTGATGATGCACCGGGGTGGAATATCCGTAAAGCACCAGTGCGGAATAGTCGTAAAGCACCGGTTTTTTGGCCTTTTTTTGTGTAACCTTATCCCGATACGTGCGGCTTATAAGCGCTCTGGTGCTCTTGTATAAGAATGCATTGTCGCGTTTCTTTTTTGGTGTGGTGTTTTATGATGCACCAACGCAGAAGTGTGTTGAAGCACCGGTGCGTCATAGTAATAGGATGCCCCAGAGGTGTGTGTAAATTACGCACGTTGTCCGATGAGCCAATGTTTCGTGAACACCAGTGCGTTCTATGGTAGGGCGCGCACCAATAATTGAGAGCTCAAGACCACTAGAAAACTGAAAAAACCAGGTTTTTTTCCGTAATTTTTTTTAAATTTAACCCTTTACCGGTGTGCATTATTTATAGACGCCCTAGTTCTATTTCTTACAAATGCACCGGTCAGTTTGTGTTTTGGCACGATGTATTATGATGCACTGGTGCAGTTTCTTTCTACCGCACCGGGTGGTTTCGGTTTTGGCGCGATGTTTTATAATGCCGGTGTGGAAAGAAGTTGTCACATAGGTGCTATGGGCGCATGTACGACGCACCGAGCGGGTGTGTGTGAGCGCACGATGTCTGGTATGCCAATTTTTTGGTCCCACCACCCAGGGTCTTGCTCGATTCCCTGCTGCATCGAATTGCGGGGGTGACGTTTAATGATAAGCGCACCAAGAGGAAAACATCCGCAAAACCCTCCACCCGCCAACCTCCTCTAGTAACCTCTGCTAGAAATAGATGTATGGGGTGTTTCTTTGTGGGGTTCCTCAAAAACATCCACTAGAGGGCCTTTTCCTTGTAGTGAGGATTGGGCAATTTGACTTACCGTGGTTTTACGGAATTAGGACAAGCTGCACACAAACATTATTTTTGTACAAACAAAACTAGAAAAATAAGGGTTGTGATCTGTCAGTGACTATGCATCTATGTTCTCTCTAGTTCGAGTTTTTGAGCATGTGGAACCGTGCTTTCATTCTAATCTATCCTTTACGGAAAGTCTAGCTTGATAATTTTGACAATCAAATTTTCACTAACGTGTCAATAAATTGAAAACATGTTCAGCCATGATTAGCCTAGATGACTGAAAAGACTCTTTTGAACAAGCAGTGGCATTTAGGCTTGCACACTTTCAGTAGTACAATTTTTTTAGTATGTGGTTGTACCTCTTTTCAAATCTGCCCTATTTTTCCTTCTTTCTATGTTTTTGAGTTTTTGTTTTTTCATTTTGGATCAGCATTCTAAGACTAAGCAACTAGAAATATGCTCATAGTACTAAGCTTATTTGCGCCTATCTTCCCTGATCTAACTTGGAATTTTCTGTTGTTCTAGGTGATGCAATAGTGCCAGTGCAACCAGTTGAGGAGTAACAAAAATAGGTAGACAATCTAACTGCTTGTCAGAGGGAACCACAGTATACCTTGATTATGTGTCTTCAAAATCAAGGCTACCATAGGAAGTGACAACTTCTGATGTATTTGATTCTTGTAAAGAATCCATGCCTAGGAACTTGAGCCAATTAGGACCTCCATGTAATCTGCTATAGGATAATAAAAAAACATGATGTAAACTTTCTTCTCTTAGGCCTTTCATGACTAGTTGGTTATCTGCATCCCAAACATTAGATTTGAAAACCTAATCTTCAATCTGGTCCTTGAAAGCACATTCATCTTTTTCCTGCAATTCAAAGGGTAATACAATTTCTTCTTGCTTAGGGGAAGGGAGACCTTCCAAAAATTCTTTAGGGTCTCGGAAATTGTATGAATGATCTTGTGAATTTAAAAGTTCAATGTGAGTTTCATATTTTTCAACCACTATCTCTAGAAAAATTTTCTTAACTTCAGGGTTAATTATTCTTGACCTGAAAATGAGGAAGACACCTTTTGGGAGATCATCATCAAGTTGAAGCTCTGATAACTGATTTGAAATTTCATTATATAGAAGGTTTGCCACCAACCTTGAAATTTTATTCAATCAGTCCGAAAAAGGGTCACTGCATCTTTATAACCAGTATAGAGTCTTCTACCAGTGGAGTCTCTAGGTCTATTGAGAGTTGTGGAGTCGCTAGGTGGAAGATTTCAACTTTTTTGTCCACCATTAGAAATATGAGGATTGATTTATTCATTTCCAAGGAATTCTGTGAGAACTAGTGGGGTTAGTAGGCCTACTGGAGGCTAGTGGAGTCGCAAGGTGGATGTTTTTAGTTGTTTTGAGGATATGTATGTTATGGTCCACCACCAATAATTGATAAAAAAAAAAACAATCTAGGGATTTTTTGGGGTTTTCTGAGTTCCTTTATGTGGCCCTAAGGTTTCTATGAGTGTCCTACAACTGAGTCATCATTTTGCTAGGATGTTGAAACAACCAAATTCTACTCTTGGATATCAGTTGATTTTCCAAGCTTAACTAAGGGTCATATGAGTCCTAAGAGGTATTCAGGCAACTATGTACTCAGAAGGTCCCACCATGATCGCCATTATTTTAGGTAATGAGGTGGTGAGGAATCACTGGATACTCTTTGATAAGTGTTTCTGAAGTCCTAAGGAATACTTAGATTGTCACTAACTTAGAAGGTCCCACCGTGATCGCCATTATGTTAGGCGATGAGGTGGCGAGGAATCACTGGATACTCTTTGATAAGAGTTTCTGAAGTCCTAAGGAATACTTATATTGTCACTAACTCAGAAGGTCCCACCATGATCGCCATTATGTTAGGTGATGAGGTGGTGAGGAATCACTAAATATTACTTGACAATGGCTTTCTAAATTCTTTAAGGATGTCTAGGCTGTTAACTTCCTTATAACATCCCACTATGATCTCCATTATGTTAGGGTCCTGTGATTTAGCAGATTGGTAGACCAAATGCATAGGGTAGCATTAGACTAGTCTTTGGAGTCCTAGGACCTAGCCTTCCTAGACTCAAAGAGGGCTCTCTCTATTGTATGCAAAGGATGTGAACTTTTTTGCTTTTAGGGTTTGATTTTAGGCTAGTTGTTAAGTGTATGGTTTGTTGTTTGTCTTGGTTGGGTAAGATGATCAAGTAGAATAGGTGGAGTGAGAGGTCTTCAAATCATTGGGATATGGAGTCTATGAAAGTCATGGATATCTCAACAATGAAAAAATATGCATAACATGGAAAATCTAACATGGTCAAATGGGTCTTTAAGGCATGTGTGAAGTGAAATGAACATTAAGTTGGTGAGCATAGTAGGTGTGTAAGGGAAGTGAAGAATCCTTTAAAAAGTAAATTTTAAACAAGATGGTCTCAAATACAGATAAACATAAGGACATAATCATAAGACATTTCAAAACAATAGCTTTTTATTATACTTAAGCAAACAAGCATTCAAGATGAACAATTCAGTGAACCATGGAAAGCAAGAAAACTTATCTAACTTCTAGTAATTTCACCTTCAAGGTTTAGAAAACATATAAGATAACATATAAATTTAATAAAAGAAGAGGGAACTCCTAAGCATCTATGATCAAGGTACAAAGAACTTCAAGGCAACTTCTCAAGCATGGACAAATGACATGATCAAAGCATGGCCTCTTTGGCTAAAACCTAACAAGTAATACTTTAAAGAGAGATTCCAAAATAGAGTTTAGATAGCATCAAATAAGCAAGGCTAACCATAAAAAATATTTGAAAACTACTATATTGAACTATTCATGGAATAAACAAGCATAGGTAGGTCTAGAAAGTAACTAAGAATTTCTTAAACTAACCCAACAGAGGAAAACATAAAGACAATAGAAAACAGGAAGGACTAAGGTGCCTCAAACAAAATTTATTAGCCATTACTTTTGCATTCTGTTAGCAACATAGAAATATGAACAAAATGATAAACATAAAAAAAAGAACTAAATAGAGGCACTTCACCATTAACCATGCTCAAGGATCTTACAAGCTATCCTCCTTCATCATCAATCAAAGAAAGCCATTCAGAAACTCCACAACACCAACACTACAAGGAAAAGACCCTTTAGCGGAGGTTATAAAGGAGGTTTTTAGTGTTATAAAATTGGCAAAAATTGTCAAAAAAACATATGCTACCACATCCCTTTTTGGATACGGAGGTTTTGGCGGAGCTTTTAATGGACATTCAACACAACTAAAAAAAATTGGGTGGCCGGAGGTTATTACAGATGTTTTTTTCATCGGTGCGCTAATCAGGATTTAACGCACCGGTGCGTACCTGTAGCCAGAGCCCCGGGGCGGTCAAAGGTGAATGCACCGAGTCGTTAAGGTATAAAACAACAACGGGCGTAGTGTTGGTGATACAATGCACGGGGCTGTTCTAATTGGTCTTGGGATTTGAGCAGTGCCCATAGGTCATATCAAAGCGCTGGTGCGTATACTTATAGAAACGCCCCGGTGCACCATATCACACAAATGCACCGAGATTTATAATTGGTATCGGTATTCGGGCGGTATAAACATGTCATGCAAATGCACTGGTACATATCGACACATAAACGCCCTAGTTTGCAGTATCACACAAATGCACCGAGATTTATAACTGGTATCGGTATTCGTGCGGTGCTTATAAAGTCGTAAAAAAACGACAACGGTACGTATATAGACATAAACGCGCACAGTGTGTACAAGAAAAACCTCGATGGTACCTTTATTTTGGTATTGATGTGGTGTCCATAGGTATTTGTGCGCTTTCGGTGTGTAAGAATACAAGCGCTTAGATTATCGTAATACTGTAGGGTCTTCATTTTGTATTTTTCAGAAACATTGACCTGTGACAGTGCAATTATTGTGATTGTTTTAAATTCATTATTCATCAAAAGTCGACACATCTTATAACAATATTCATATTAATTAAATTTTTATTAATGGATTTGAATGTGATGTTTGGATTAATTTGTTACATCATATCATAATTATTGTGGTTTTTTAAAATTCATTATTCATCAAAAGTCGACACATATATATCTTATAACAATATTCATATGAATTAAATTTTTATTAGTGCATTTGAGAATGACAATGGAGAACGCAATAGCGACAATAGAGAATGCAATAGAATAAATTAAAATATTTTTTATTATATATATATGAATAAGACATTCTTTGTCATACAAAATGGGACAGTTATTGGTATCCCTTTATCTTTCAATTGGGACACTATGTCCATTACATTAAAGAAAATGTCTGATTTCACAGACATTTTTCCAAAAATAGTACAACGCCTTGCTTTTATATCCAAACATAGTGATCATCATTCTTCACTTGAACTGCTATCACTGCTAGAGCTACTTCCATGACTTGGGTTATTTTCAGAAATTTTTTGTTCACGGTGTTGATTGTTTTCTTCTTCTTCACCTTCCATCTACAAAAAATATAAAAATAAACTGTAATGAGTGTATATACATTGGTGGGAATAATGAAAATTTCAATATTAAATAATATACATCAATGTAAATGATCTAAAAGAGATGACGTACCAATGCAACAATTGACTCATAAACTATACACATTCTTTCAAAACCATGTAACATGCCATCTTTCAAGATTTTATCTGTTGGCGCAGTGTCATACTTTGTTTCCTGCAAGTTTTATACCCCATAACAAATCATATATTTAATATAAAATATTTATTTATTTTATTAATTATAGACGGAGCTAAGTAAAACAAGATCGATAGATGCTTACAAATCCACAATTAAGTTCTGATATGCCAACATATACAGACAACCCATAATTAACCCAATTTCAATCAATTCCTCTGATGGTTCTTCTTTGTATGTTAGAACCTATTTGAAGACATTCAATGATGATTTTTGTAAAACAACTTAAAAAATACAAAAATTAAATCTAGTTAAGTTGTTATAAGGAAATAACAATTACTCACAAACTTAGATATCAATCCTTTTCTTCCTTGTCGTCCTATTTTAAGTGTTGAATGGGTTCCCTTTTCTTTTCTTTTCTGCAAGAAAATACTTGAAAATTAATATTTAATGCTAAATTGTTTATTTATTTTACCTAATGATCGAAAAATTCAATGATTACATATTACATTTGAAGCAAGTTGTTGTTAAGATGGCTTCTCTAGCGATGAAATTTTGTCCATTTCTTTGACCATAACCTTGTACACCTTTTTGGACATTCCTACTGGCATATTTTTGATATCAGCTCGTTCATATTTTGAGATTTTCATAATCTTCCTGAAAATGTAACATGACAATAAACTACTTAATTTTTATATTGATATATGAAAAGTAAGTATAACAAAAGTGATATTTATAAATAATTCTAGACAAACATATAAAGGAATATTACTTTTTCATTCCTTCTTTTTTGTTGTTGTACGTTTTTGCTATTAAAAGTTTGACATGTCTCATTGACCAATTCTCTGGAAACACTTCTTGTAGTTTACATAAAATTTGGTTCTTGGAATCATTGGATTAGTTTTTGTATTGTAAGTGGAAAGAACGTTTATACATTTGTTCCACTAGATCCCTCAAAATTTTGTAAAAGTTTTTCCCCCTTTTTTAAACCTCTAGCACCACTCCAGATGAGCTAAGGAGCAATTCATTTTCATTTTCATGTTCTATTTTTTTTCCTTTTCCTAGAAAAACATTCCTTTTCTGAGTTGTTGGTCCCTGTAGAACATTAAATAGATGTGAATTAATAGAATTTTCACACATGTTATCTAATAATCTTAATTATATTATTAATGAAAACTAAAAAAAGAAACTCATATTGGATCGATAGTATTTTTTCATTCACCCGATTCATCCTTTTGCAATTTTTCCATCAAGCTTTTATGCTCTTTTGATCCTAGATCAGAAATAATCTTATCGAACTTCATCATTTTGTGGCTTTGCATGATACACAGTAAACAATACATATTAGTTAAACTTACATATAGTTCAAAAATATTTTTTTGTAATAAATTTACAAAGAACTTGTCTTTTTTACTTTTCTTGATGTGTTATCATTATTTTTGTTACTTGATCTCTTGTCATTCATTTCTTTATCAATCTCAAACCTGTACCATATCATTCAATAATATATTTATAAATAAATTGTCAACTTTCCAAGTAAAAAGAAAAGTCTCAAGAAACCAGTGCGCCATTCATGGTGTACGCACCGACATCAGTGCATGTCTCGCTTCCAAACACACTGCCAAAACAATATAATAGACCGTACGATGCTCTATGTCAATAAGGAACATCAGTGCATTACATGTCAATGACTGCACTAGTTAACCATGATAAAATAATAAAAATTGTCCAGTGTTAGTTTTTAGCATAAATCGGTGCCATATTTTACATATGGCGCATCGATAAAAAAAATATTAATTTTTTATCACATTACATTTTGCAGTGCGCTTGTAAAATACATAGCACTGGTGTGCTAAGTTAGTCCAGGAGCACCGATAAAAAAAATATGTTTTTTTTTAATTCATGGCAGGGCCCACATGGATTGGGATCCGACTATGCTAATCGTCTCGTCGGTTGGATGTCTTAGGTCTATATTTAGCAATACAAACCCTATAAATCTAAATTTAAAAGCCCTAATTCTGAAATCATAGAAAGAGGAAGAAGAAAGGGGAGAAACAAAAATAATGTAAGGTTTGTATTTTTTTTTTTTTTTTTGAAATAGAACGTTCACAGTGTGCCATAATAAAATAGCGCACCGGTTACATATTTTACATAGTGCTTGCATATTTTTTTATCACGGTACTTGCGGGTGTGCTGGGATAACAGAGCGCACCGATGCGCTATGCCACACAGGGTGCATCGACAATTTTTTTTTTTTTTTTTTTTTTTATGCAAGAGCCGACATGGATTGGGATCCGACTATGCAGTTTCTCCCATTGGTTGTATGTCTTAGGTTTATATTTAGCAATACAAACCCTATAAATATAAATTGAGAAGCCCTAATTCTGAAATCACAAAAAGTGGGAGAAGAAAGGGCAGAAACAAAAAGAATGTACGGTTTGTTTCTAAAATGTTTTTTTTTTTCAAAACAACATGTTTGCGGTGTGCCATAGTGAAATAGTGCACCGGTGCCATGTGTTACATATGGAGTCCTGATAAAAACATATTTTTTTATTTTTATTTTTTATCACTATAATTTCGAGGTGCACTATGTTACGCAGGGCGCACCAACGAAAAAAATCTGTATTTTTTTAAGATTGACGCAAGGGTCAACATGGATTGGGATCTGACTATGCAAGTCGTCCCGTAGGTTGGATGTCTTATGACTATACAAACCCTATAAATCTAAATTGAAAAGAAAGAGGGAGAAGAAAAAGCATAAACAAAATTAATCAAGGTTTTTATTTCTAAAAATGGATTTATTTTTTATTTTTGTTTCTGAAAAATGCAGAAAAGGTAAAAAAAAACTGCAGAAAAAAAAAAGAAGTTAAAAAAACGATAAGCTTTGATTTTGTTATTTTACTTCATAAAAAAACTACAGAAAAAGTTAAAAAAACAATAGACTTTGATTTCTTATTTTACTGCATAAAAAACTGTAGAAAAAGTACAAAAAAACAATAAACTTACTCACATCATTTGAAATTATATGGTATAGGGTTTGACTCACCAGAGGTTTGGAATTCTGATTGTCTGAACACTTCTGTTCGAACGTATTTCCCTACTCCACAGTGCTCTCGTGCTCAGTTTTCTCCAGGTATGTATCTTGCAAATCTCTGCCTGAAATATTTTGCAAAAGTAGTGAAATAATGAAAAGTGTTTAGTATTTAAAGAAATTTTTTATGAAATTTGATTTTCAAAAATATTTTGTTGCCCATTTTTCAATTTACCGCCTTTTTTTCACTTAAAGAAAAGAGGGTTGCGCTTTTTTTATTTGTGTTTATTCGTTTACCGGTGCATCCTTTAATTGAACCACCCCGGTGCGTCGTGTTATAAAATGGAACTGGTGCGCAAAAAAGGAAAAAAAAAACTCACTGGTGCGTAAAATAAAAAAACTTACCGGTGCAGTTATTTGTACATTACACACCGGAATGACATTTAAGTTATAATTTATTGTTTTTTTTCCTCAAATGCAGGGATTAAATATCATATATTATATGGAATGGACAATTCTTCAAAATCCAGCTCGTTCCATAATATTTCTCAAAGTCCATCGGGGAGTTCTCCCTATCCATGTGGAGATGTAATATTTACATCAAATTTGTTTTATTTTTTCACGATCTAATTGAATTTATATATGTTTTTTATCCATGCAGTCAATCATGCACAAATTAATTAAATTTATAATGTATACCGGTGTGCAGGGTCATGTAGATTCAACATCGAGTTCAAATGCACAAAATATTCAAACTCCTCCAAAACGTCAGAAGTTCTTATCAGGAGCTGCATACTGCAAGGCACATTTGGTAGATGAAAATGGACAACCGCTTCACCCTGCCAATTGTAACAATATTGCATCTTCTAACCACAATCCCGGGACTATGATGGTAATTATAATTATAATTGTTTGGTATAATATTGATTAATATGTAATTATTTCATGAATGCCAAACCAATTTATAATCATGCAATATTGTCAACGTGGTTACTAATTGATATCATAAATTTTGTACTAATCATGTTCATTTTTTTTTTTAATTATTAGGATTCTAGTGATGATGAACGACCTACCTACCATCGTCTGTTGCACCCCATGACAATTTCAAATCGAGAGAAGAATGAATTAAGAGAAAAAATCGGAGAGGAACAATACCAATAATGGTTGAATCAACCACCGATTCAATTCCTGCTACATCCAGATTCACCAATTAGGAATGATTACAACAATAGTAGTTCTTCATAAGCTAGTAATGGAGGCAATCAAATAGAGGTTGGTATGGATGATTAATTAAGGGATACGACTGCCATGGAGACAATGTTGTTATATTCATTCCAAAATGATGATCAGCTAGGGGATGATGCTCATATCGCTGACACCTTTTTCAAAAGCCTTAAATTTTCTTCCACCACCCCTCTCTTTAGACTTGGCAGTTAGTCAAACTCTACCCAGTTGGGGACAACAATGTTACTATACAACTTGAAAGCAAATTTTGGCTTGTCGAATGCATGTTTCTCGAAACTTTTGAGGTAAGTTATCATCAAGTACTCCCCTTATATAAATTTGAAATATAATCAGTACACTGCAATGAACATTACAAATGTTAAATTTTATGAACGTTAATAATTATATTGAAATTAATGTACATTTATTAATATATTTTTCCATGCTCACCAACTACAGGTTATTCAAAGATAAGGTTCTTTCGAGTGATAATGTCTTTCCCGATAGCTTTGAAGAGGCAAAGAAATTGTTGAAAATGTTGGGTGTTGAGTACATATCATATCATGAATGTCCAAATGATTATATTCTATATAGAGGAGAATATGCAGACAAAGAGATGTGTCCGAAATGTGGGCATGTCAGGTATGATAAATAAAAATAGAAGGGTAAATCACTTACTGGTCCTCCTTTTAAGATATTGAGACACATGGCTATAATCCCAAGGATTCAAAGGCTTTTCATTGCAAAGAATTAGCTATGTTGCAGGGATGGCATGCCTCACATAGAAATGAGTTGGGAGTTATGCGAATCCCAAATAATTTAATAGCCATGAAGCATATAGAGGATACATGGCCTGAAAAATTCAAGAATGAAGTACGAAGTCTATGACTCAGCATAGCCATGGATGGAATCAACCCATATTCCCTCCAGAACACCAAATATTCTGTTTGACCTGTAGTAGTGATCAATAACAATATCCCCCCATGGTTTTCCGTGAAGAACGAACATCTTATGTTGGCTTTCATAGTCCCTGGTAGAAGACAAGTGAAGAATATGGATGTCTACTTACAACCACTGGTAGATGAATTGAAGGAATTATGGGATGGAATAAATGTATACGATGTATTAAGACCCATCGCAGTAGAGAGGAGTTTTATGTTGTATGGAATATGTGCTTACATGACACATGATTATCTAGGCTTAGGAGTTTGCTCTGGTAAATTACATGTTTAATTTATTGATTTGTTTATATATAATGTAACAATATTCTTTCACATATTATTTATTTAATTCGTTGTAATATTTGTTCTGATCTTCATGATATTCTTTAACATGCCATTCATATTAATTAATGTATACAAATATAATCTCGCAGGTCTTGTAACAAAAGGGTATTTTGGATGTAAATGTTGTGGACCTTCTCTGAAAGCTAGATGGTCCAAGGACCTACAAAATCCAGTGTATGATTGCTCCAGGATATTCCTACCAGAACAACACCCTTACAGAAGAGCAGCATCCACTTTCAATGGTAAACGAGAGAGAACCCAAAGGCCTCTAATAATGACACCATCTAAATGGCTTAGAGAATATGAGGGAGACAAGGAGAAGGAGTTCATATAAATGTTCAATTCAAATGGGGAGCCTAAGTTCGATGATCTAGATTTCTTATACACCTATGTTGATAAATTTCCCATTGGGATGAAAATAAAATCTATATTTTATGACCTCCCATATTGGGAGCATCTTAAGATTGCCCACTTATTAGATCCCATGCATATATTTAAAAATGTTTCATCTTCTTTATGGAGGGATATATCATCGAAACAAAGTAACACATTGGTTGTTAGGAAAGATCTTATTACTTCAGAAACTAAAAATAAATATTGGCCAAGACGATTAGAAAGTACGGGATCAGAGGCAGGGCCTGGTACCTCTAATTCATGGTTTTCAAATAAGGTGATGTCCCATGGATTTAAAAAAAAGATCATATATCCTTGGCAAAGGAAGTTATAATGGATGTGAGGGTGCCAACTTCATACGGGTCTTCACTACGGCGTTGCTTTACCATGGATGACCATTTGTCGAGGTTGAAATCGCATGACCATTTGGATCTTCTAAGAGTACGTATAATTTCAAAAGCATGATTTTATTATTTCTTATATTAATAAATTTTATCCCATGCTGGGATCATAAAACATAACTAATTTTGTATCTTATTTCACATGTTTATAACTTTGCAATGTCATTATCCTTTGTTTGTGCGTGGGTGTGTGAAACATGAATTCCCTCAAGACTTAGGACGTGCCATATCTAAATTATTTGAATTTGTACATTGGATCATGTCAAATGAGATTCATGTGGCTAGCATTCCACGCTGGCGTCAAGAGATAGTTGAGATTGTTTGTATGTTTGAGAAGGAACTGCCGACGAGTTTCACGGACTTACAGATTCATCTTCTAATCCACCTGGTAGATGAGGTTGAATTAGTTGGGGTTGTTTCTTATCGTTGGATGTTCTTCTTAGAGAGGTACATGAAGAAATTGAAAGGTTTTGTTCAACAAAGGGAAAAACCTGAGGGGTCAATGGTAGAGGGGTACATATCATATGAGTATTTCTACTATGCCAGTGAGTACATCAAGCCGATTGAAAATAGACCAGGTGCAGTGATTTGGGACGATCAAATGGATGAAGACAAAAGAGAAGGAGAGTTGCTCCAAACAAGTGGGAAAAAATGCTTGATAAAGAGTCAGCGACTTATAATTTTTCAAATTTACAAAAAGTAATTAATATTCATGTTGAAATTCGATATAATGTATATTTGATCTCTAAATACTATATAATGTTGGTTTGATTTCATCAGCCAATGTAGAAATTGAAGCAATCAATAAATTCATTCTTTACAATTCTGAAGCGACACAACCGTGGGTCACATTGTACGAACAAAATCGGATGAAATGGGATAGTGACAAGAAAGAATTCAGATGGTCAAATGGTAAAAGTGTGCCTTATCCCAATCATTTAAAAGAAAATATGCCAAAAATATGCCCCAAAAGTTGGGTTGCTGACCAAGAAAGAGAGAAATACGATGCTACCAGTCGTTACCCGCGTGCTGAAGAGGATGCGCTAAACGTAGGGATTTGGTGCAAAAACTCGGTAATAATATTTTTAATTTATATGTAAATTTGAAACTTATATTACGACATCTACATTTCATATTTTAACTATTGGATTATTATTTATAAGACACATGATACTTTGATTTTTTTAACTTTTTTTATAATAGATGCATTTGTTCCCATCTATGTGGGCATATGGACACCATTTTCGTACATAAAATGTCGATGCTGGAAACATCACACAAGACTGTGGAGTGGAAGTTGAGTTCGATCAATCTAGTCGATCTAGCCACCCTGATCAACAACTAGTACGAGGGATGTTAAGTTATGTCGAAAAGATAAGAGAGATCATTGAAATGGATTTTTCTTCTTTCCAATGTGTTATTTTTCGGTGCAAGTGGTGGGAAACATTTGATCGGAATAATGTAAAGGAAGATCGTGATAGTAGGCTGATATGTATCAACTCTAGAAAGATGTGGGATGAAGCTAAGGAGACCTATGTTTTCCCAAAACACTGCAACCAGGAGTTTTTTTACCCAGATGTGTTGGATAGGGATTGGTGGTTCATATTGACACATGACCCTAGATAAAAACATATTTTTGAGAACAATAGTGTTATAATGCCATGCGAGCTAAAATAGAATGAGGGTGATCATGAGAACCGAGAGTGATATGGTACATGTGTTATTTCATCAATATTTATACTTTTTAAGATGGGTTTTTCGAAATATTAATATAATATGTATTTTGAATTAATTGGTAATTTTCATTGTGTTAATGTTAAAATCAACAATTCACTTGATAATTTGGTATTATGTTAATCTCGAAAACAATGGTTTATTATTATTATTATTATTATTATGTTATCTAAGATCATAATAAAATAATGATAATTCTAAAGTACAAGAATTTATTTGCATTAATTTCTAAACTTTGTTATGTTACAATAAATCATATTATTCTAGATTTATTATTTTACAATTATTTAAAATTTACAAATTTACAAATTTACAAATTTACAAATTTTAATAAATTCATTTCACATTAATAAAATTAAAATTTTACAAATATTCTACATAGAATTAGAATTAGAATTAGAATTACAATTTTACAATTTCACGTACAATTAAAACTTTAAAATTTTATATATATACAATTACAATTTTACAAATTAAAAAATTACAATTACAATTACAATTTTACAATTTTAAAAATTACAATTACAATTACAATTTTAGAAATTTACATATATACCATTACAATTACAATTTTAGAATTTTAAATAGTACAATTAGAAATACAAATATTACAAATTTAAAATATCATGATCATTTGTTATTAAATTAATTAATAAACATCACGTTCATGATAACCATCATACAAACATCATATTTGACTAAAAAACACATTCAAAATCGCTAACTGCATCATCGTGATCATGATCATCTAACAAAACACAATTAACATTAAATATTAACATCATCAGTACAACACAAACATAAAATGTACATCTCATGTTATCACATACACATCTATCTGCAAGCTGCACTTTAAATTAACATATCTAACATGACCTAACAACATACACATCATGATGATCACCAACATGTAAGTTAAGTACAACTGCAACATGCAATTAAAATAAATGGACCATACTATATATATATATATATATATAACTGAATAATGTTAAAAATATACAACAATAATATAAATGTCATGGATCAGCTGGTGGTAGTACAACATCAATATCAGTACTAGTGGCCGATGGTCCAGCCTCATCTCCATGATGACTGCTGGTAGATGCTAATGGAGGCTCATGCAAATCTGTCATGGCGCGAGGCTGTGAACGATCATGAGATGACGGTACGTTGCGCCTCACAGACTGTCCATCATGTGCTGCGGCTTGATCGTAACGTGCAACATTCCTCGTCAGTCTTGTAAAAGTTGTTGTAACTCCTATGACATGCCGCATCAGGCTGTACATGTCACGCGGCTTGCCTCTCCACATATGTACTAGCGTATCATTGGCATCTATGTCTATTAAATCAGCGGGCCTGATTCCCGCCTCAACAATCAATGTAATGAGTTGGTCACCCAACTCCATCCTATATCTAGCACCACTAAGATGTCGACTGCCCACCGACGCACCAGTAGGAGTAGGTCTCTGATCTGCACCGGCCTCCTGATGATCCTCAAAAATATCTGGCATGCCAGCCTCATCCTCATCAGGATCCACACTTGGATCAGGTGGTGGTGGCGGCATCTCCTCGCCATCAAAAGAGCCAATGTTTGCAAAATATATACAAGTACACAACAATAATTAGAGGATTTTATTATACAATTTAATAAAAACAAGTTAAAGAACATTTTAGAAATTGTTTTAAATAAAACAATAATATTACCTCTATCATCTGGCGGCTCATAAGATGTGAAGAGGATGTTGGCACACCCTCACCAATCCAACCCTGCATAAGGACAGGGGACAAAAATTAAGGGATGCTCATAAACACTGGCTAGCAACGCTAGTGCATCATCTGATATCCTCGCTAAAAAAAGAGACTCCTCCCACTTGGGCATCATCTACCCCCCCATGTGCATACGTGCCTCAGTAATCAACCTTTGAGGCTGTCGAAGAAAAGAAGGTCTCGTCTCTGGAAACCTCTCAGAAAATAAACAAAAGAACTCTGAAGCAAAAGGGAAGTTGACCCTCCCTTGTGCATGAGCAGGACATCTATCTAATGCTGTACAGAATTGTCAAAAAAAAATGGCAGACCACCTGACAAGTCATGGATGCTATAGTAAAGAATCAACATAATATAAAAGCTGGCAACTAATGCGTTGTCCATCACTGGTGTTGTGCGAAATGGTCGAAATGATAAGTGAGAGACACTGGACCTCCTCAAGACCAAACACACCAATATGTAACTGCCCTCTAGCGACTTGAAACTCTACAGGAGATACTAAATCTGCTCCAATGTATCTCAGGGAGTAAACTAATTGACTCCCTGCCACACAGCCAGCTAGAACCTTGACGAACGAGGGAAAATCCACCCCTGTCCTCGATAGCCCTATAATAAGATATACATCCTCCTTAGTGGGCGTGTACCATTGGTTGATACCAACCCGAAAAGCCTGTTGCTGGGCATTCCACCTTCGAATAAGATGTCTCAAAAGCAAACTATGGGACTTTAGGGAAGTAGCCTTTTAATAGAACTTGAGGAGGCCTACTTGCCTAAGGAGCTCCTGCGTCGCTACTGTAATAGGGTGAGGGTACGCATCTCTCTCCCTCTCTCTTGCCACCTACAGGTGAACCATATTATACTGTTCCACCTGTTGTTGTTGTTGCTGCCTCTCTTCTCTCCTTCACATATCTGAATGATTGACATATTAAACACAATTTTTATATTAAATGACACATGTATTTACAAATATACATATGAAAATATTTTTTGAAAAATAAATAAAAAAAGAGTTAGTGCACCAAAAACACATTCACGCACCAGTCCCAGTGCATCTCTCCACAGAGCGCACTGGCTACGGTGCACCTAATGATATCCACTGCACCAGGATTGGTGCTCCAAAAAATGTTTTTAGCGCACCGTTCACTACATGCGGTGTCAGGAGGCCGATGCACTCACTTCACTATACGCCCCAGGGCTTATAGCTAAGTCAGCACATTGCCCTCCTGACACCGTACATAGTCGTCAGTGTGGTAGTTTAAGAGGCCGCACCATTGACCTATGCCAAAAATGATAAGCCATGCGCTGAAAAAAATAGCCATCCCGGGGCAATTATTTCAGCTAGCACACCACCTCACCACTATTCAACTAGGTCAACGGTGCGACCAGGTGGTCGACTGCACCGCTCATTTTAAAGAAATTTAAATAACACAGTGCGCCTTTGGTATCCACCCTGGAATCAGTGTGGATACCCTTAGCATCAATTTACCAGATCGAACCATTGATAATGTCTAATTGCGGTTCTAGTGCGTTGAAAACATTACGCGCCTCGGGGCGGATAAGTCTATCAACGCACCGAGTTGCTGTGGTACACATATATCAACGGTGCAGCCTGGTAACCGACTGCACCGCACTTTTTAATTTTTTTTAAAATAACACGGTGCGCCGCACGATAGAGCGCCGGAACCAGTGCAGATACCGTCAACACTAGGTATGGTGCTTCCTATAAATTTATAGGCAACACCACAAACCAGTGCAAGCCAAACGGCTCGAGCGCACCGCGCCACAATTTTTTTTTTTTTTAATGGTTAATTTTAAGGTTTTTTCAAATTCTAATCCGCTAAAAGGTTTAATTATTGAAAAAAAAGAAAAATGCTTGTACATTTACCCGTCGAGGAGGAATATTGGTTGTACAATTTTCAAAAGAAAATTTGTCCACTGTTTTATAAAATTCAAACTGTAGATTGGTGGCAATGCACAGCAACAGTGCGTGCAATAAGTGCAATGGGAGCATGGATGTCAGTGTGTCTCAAATAAGAATAACTTGCACTGGTGCTTGAGAGCTTTATAGCACTGCCAAAAGTGAAAAATGTGGTTTTTTGGCCGTAATTTTTTTTTATTTAACCTTGTTCCGGTGCGCGAGGTTTTTACTGACATACCGGTGCATTTGCACTATGCTGCCCTGGGTGGTTTTTGGTTTCATGCGCATTTACGAGGCACTGGGGAGGTGTAGAATTAACGCATCGGTGCTCTACAGTAATAAGATGCACCATGAATGTTGTCCGCTGAACCAATGATTTGTGCGGTTTTTTGGTCGTAATTTTTTTTTTTTGAACCTTTTCCAGTGTGCGGCATTAATGGGGCCTGATGCATTTCCGTCATTTCACACCGAGCGGTTTCTGTTCCGTGCACTTTTTATGAGACACTAGGGCGGCATAGCAATAACGCACTACTGCTCTACAGTAATAAGATGCACCATGAATGTTGTCCGGTGAACCAATGATTTGTGCAGTTTTTTGGCCATAATTTTGTTTTTTAACCCTTTTTTCGGTACATGGCATTAAAGGGGCCCCGGTGCATTTCTTTCAATCCACATTGGGCAGTTTCTATTCCGCGCGCTTTTATGGGACACTAGTGTGGCATAGCGATAACGCACCGGTGCTCTACAATAATAAGACGCACCGTGAACAATGTTTGCTGAACCAATGATTTGTGCGGTTTTTTGGCCGTAATTTTCTTCTTTTAACCCTTTTCCAGTGAGCAGAAGTTATGGCGCCTCAATTCTTTTCCCTAATTCCGCACCGGGTGGTTTCTGTTCCGCACGCTTTTTTATGAGACACCAGTGCTGACGAGTTGACACGCACTGGTGTTGTTCCATGATTAAAGGCATCGGGCGGCTTGTATGGAGCACATGGTTTTCGATGTGCCAATGTTTTATGCAGTTTTTTTTCCATAATTTTTGTTATTTAATCATCTACCGGTGCACGCATTTTCTGGGCGCCCCGTCCATTTGTTTTATTCCATACCGGGTTGTATTTGTTTTCGTGCACATTTTCGGAAGCACCAATGAGGTAGAAATGTAAGGAATCGGTGCTGTACAGTATAATGACGCACCAGGTGAGGGTGTTAGGAGCGCACGGTTCCCGATGTGCATATGTTTTGTGCTGTTTTTTGGTCGTAATTTTTTATTTATTTAACCCTGTGCCAGTGCGCGGGGATTTCAGGGCAGCTCGGAGCATTGGCGACCCGGTGCGTTTAAGGGCGACTCGGACGGTGTCATTTTCGCGCATTTTTTATGAGACGCCGGCGTGGAAGTTATGTAAATTACCGGTACTCTACAGAAATAAAACGCATCGGGCGGGTGTGTACGAAGCACACAGTGTCCGGTGTGCCAATTTTTTAACCGCACCGGTGCTTTGTCATCTTGAATGCACCAGTGCGTTTTACTATGATAAGAGCAACGGATGAAATACATCCACAAAAACCTCCGCCCGCCAACCTCCTCTAGGAACCTATGCTAGAAATTGATGTCTAGGGTATTTTTATAAGGGGTTCCTCAAAAACATCCACTAGAGGGTCTTTTCCTTGTAGTGCAATTTCTTCTCCAAACTCATAAAAACCATGTATTTCTCTCAAAACTCATCAAATGCCAACATTTAAAATGGAAGCCCTCATGCTCTATTTATCTAGAAAAGGAGGGAAAAACCCTAGATAGGGTTGGAAAATGTCAAAATCACTCATAAATGTCATTAACGCCTAAGAGAAAATGCAAGGCCCAAGGCACAAAATATCTCATGAAATAAATGCCAAAATAACTTCTAGCACCTAATTATAGAGTGATTTGCATCAAAAAACACTAAAAAATATTTTGCAATAAATGAGTGTGTTTTGTTGACTTTTGGCCAAAAACACATAGTGTTGTCTATAAGCGCAGTGCCACTTTAGGCAGAAAATAGGTCTTGTTGCAACCAAGTTTTGGGGACCTTCTTGATGTTGGATTTTACTCCGTGATGGCCTTTTGGAAAGATTTCTGAGTCTAATTTCCATATCTACATTTTTTTTCTTCTGATTAAGCACCGGTAACCTGTTTAAAAATTAAAACTCCCAAAACTACTCGGAGCGCAGCGCCAGGCTTGAAAAGGAGGCAAAAAGGTGAAAAATGAGTTGTTTTTTGACCTTTTGGGGGGTCAAAATTGCTTCAATTTCCCTGGAATTTTGTGAGAATAGTGTACTAGTCATGAGAAATCCAAAAATGTAGAGTTTTCCCTATGAGGATTCCTGAGGGAAAAGCGTAGCGCCAGTGGCGGTGCGCTTATAAGCCTTCAAATTCTCATAAAACCAAAACTTGTCCAAATTCCTTCAAAATTGGTGTCTGTGTGCCTCATGGGATTTTGGAGACCTGTTGAGAAGCTTCAGCCAAGAATCCAAGGTTTTCATGGTCTTTTCCTCCTTTTAGTTCTTGAATTTCAAGTACGGCTTCTTTGAGCTTGGCACTAGTGAGTCTATTTTTCAAGGCATAGTGTTTGGCCATCTTTTTCTGTAAGCCTAGGTATCTCTTCAACTTCTTCATGTAATTTTTATCATTCTTGTAATAATAAATGATGTATTGTACCATGCCAAGACTCCTTTGTAGGTATTTAATCTCTGCATTTTTGCTTTGAAGGAGTATGGTATTGGCCCTCTCCTTGTCTTCACTGTCACTCTCTAGGTTAATGATGTCGAGATATTGTTTAAGCTCTTTCTTACCTCTCATACCTCTCTTCACCTTTTTTTTTCCTTTGTAAAGAATTTGAATTGAGGTGGATGACTTGGTCCCTTGCCGTTTGGAGGCAAAAAACACAAGCCTTGGCCCTGTCTCAGATGTGAATGAAAGAGGTGTGATGGTGATCTTGTTGGTGCCTTTGTCATGGTTGTGACCCTTGCTATTGTCATCAAATTATTAATATTCATTATTGGTATGATCAGTCATCATATTTTTTTCCTCATCATTGTCTTCTACATCATTACCACCCTCATCCTCTTCTCTGATTTTTGCTTTGTCAATTTGCTCTTCATTGGAGCTTTTGGCCTCTTTACTGTTGTGATATTCAATTTGACAATTAGTCCCTTCATCTCCTTCTTTATTTTCATTGTTTTCATGGCTGTCATGATCACCTTCAGCTTTTTCTTCATTTTTCTCATCACCATCATCATTTTGAGGGTCACTGTCTTTACTATTTTCATGACTGTCATGACTATTTTCATGAATGTCATGAATGTTTTCTTATTCAATCATACTTGCCTCATTACCTTCTACATTTTTGTCACTTGATCCACTTGTATACATGTTGTATTTTTCTTCATTATGAGTGTCATTACCTTGACTGCCTGCATAGTCATTTGAGTTGTTGTCTTGATTGTCACTTTCAACCATATCCATGTCCTCTGTTTGTTCTTCATCATCTGCCTCTTATTCATTATAATAATTCTCTTCATCTTCCTCTTCATTTTCTTCTTCCTCACTTTGGACTGATTTATTGTCACTCTCACCCTCTTTATTTTGATTTGACTCATTATCATTATCTCAATTATTTTTACTTAACTCATCATTGCCACTTTCTTCTTCACCTGATGCATTAAGATAAGGGGAGGAAAGGAGGTTTTCTTGAGGTGAGGAGACTTGTGTAGATGATGAGGGCAAGTTTGGTTGATGAGGAGGTTGTGGGCTTGTGAAGACCTCATGGGCTATGAATATCTCCAAAGGTATGCCCTTCTGTTCCATCTGATGCAATACCACCATCTTGATCAAGGAATGGTGAAATAAACGCTACATTTGTTGGGAAGGATTCCTTCTCCAGACAACAGAAGACATTTTGTCCATACTTTTATAGAGGTAGTAGGGCAAGTTGAGCATCTTGACCCTTGTGAAATGCGTAAGGATTTTGACATGGTAGGAGTAGAGCCTGGAGTATCTACCCTCACATGTAAAGTACTTCATAGTGACTTTCATCAAGGGTGAAAATATCTCTTTGAGGTGTGAGAAAGGGAAAATTTCCTTGCAGCCTTCTTTGTACCTAGTCTTGACAAATGGCTCACAATAGTTCTTGTCCAATTTTTCTTTCTTAAACCACTTTTCACCAACAACAGGGATACTTGTAGCATTAGAGATGGCATCTGCTGATAGTTCAAAATCCACTCTTGCAAGATTCACCTTTTTATTGTGGAGGTTGAGGATAAACAACCTTGTAAGCTCTGGGTGGTGTTGTACTTGTTTGACCTTCTCACAAAATTGAAAACATCCCACATTCTGGAAATATGAGAGGATCATGGGATATGACGTGATAGCCACTGTGCTCTACGGTTCGAATCTGTTCACTTTCCCTCCTTTGTGGTTTGGCCACATAAGCCCTTGGCCTCTTTCACTGCTGTTACTATCTTCTGCTCCTGACATGGTGATTAGGGATGATGGTGGGAAAAATTGGGCAAGAGGAGTAAAATGAAAATGATGGTGAGGGAAACCTTTGCAGATGAATTATATGGAGGAAAATGTATGACTATTTTTCCTTGAGCTTAAAGAAGGGTTTATCTTGAACTGCTATGTTCTTTCCTTAGTTTCACCCCCTTTTAAATGGAAAATACTAGCTTGGAGGTCAAAAATAGAGTTTTACTTGTCATGAATACCTAGGGTTTGCAAAGCCTAGGGTTTAATATTATTTTCAACCATTTAAACACAAAAATTAGTTAGAGGGTAAGGAGGAATAGGTCACCTACCAGATCAAATTGTTTGTAGGGTCCTGAAGACAAGTTGGAGGGTTTTATAGAGCCTTTGGCACTTCTTTTGAAAAAGTGGAGAATTCTGGTATAAGTGCAACGCCTTGGCCATACTGTCGGGTCGCTGTCTGTGCATAGCGCCGAGTGAGTCAGGCGATATATGAGCGTAGCGCTGGGCAGAGCCGGGTGTTCTGTGTGTAAAAGTGCCTCCTTGTGCAGGCCTTCCAACCTCTGGGCACAACGCCAGGCTTGTTGAGTGCTCTGTGCGCGTAGCACTAGGCAGAATAATGAGTGTCGGGTCAGCCTATGGGAGAAACACCCTCCTCCTATGCGTTTTGGTCTGCCTAAGCGTAGTGCTGGGTTATACGCACAATGACACCTAGTGGATGCGCAACGTAGAGTAAATTTTACACTGCGGGGACCTGTATTAGCGCAGTGCCAGGGTCTGTGAGCGCAACGCCAGTGTCTGTGCATAGTGCTAGTGACTTGGCCCAGGTTTTGTCTAAAAACTTAGAAACTTCTCCACAAGGGTTTTTCTATTTTGAAAATGACAAGTGAGTTGAAAAATGACCACTGAGATGCCTTTATAATTTTGAAAATAAAATTGAAATGAAAAAACCCACTTTGCTATGTTTTTGTCACTTTATCCTTTTGATTGATATCCTTTTATTCTTTTGCAAGGGGTTTGAAAACGTTTCAAGGAAATTCGTATTCTTGTGGTGATGGCACCCTCTTACTGACCTTTGACAGTGATATATCCAATTTTTACAAAGATTATAAATCAGTCCTGCTATGTCTCTTCTTGGCCACTTCTGGTTTGTTGCAGGTGCCATGACACAGTTGCTTTGGTCTCCTTTGTCATTTTTTGGATTTTGACAACTTCAGTTACTGAACAATGAAATCATGCTCATGTCAATTTTTTAACCTTGTAACCCAAAACTATACTTTCATTCCTTTGACCCTTTGAAGGCAATTGTCTGCACTTGAAACTTGACCTCCCTCACCCTGATACTCTTTTCATTGTTTCCTTTTGATGCAGTGAAGCACTGTTACCTTAGCAAACTATGGAGGTCACCTTCTAATATCTTCTTCAACCTTCTGCCTGCTATCATCATGGAGATTCATAGTATTTATTTCACCTTTTTTTCTACTTTCCCAAAACTTTAGATTTTAGGGCTGTTAGAGAAAAATAATTAGTGTTGTCTTCCAAGTTCTTTATAGCCTTTTCAAGTTCATTCATTTCTATTAATTTCACCTCATATTTTTCCCTTCTTCATTTATAATTTCTAAAAATCTTCAATGTGCGCTTGGTCATGTTGATGTGCTTCTGTCCTTGAGGTATTTTGCATTGGCTTCTTGCTTGGCAGCACTATTTTAGCCAATTAGTCCTAAAAACTCTGATTCTCTTTAAACATAGGCCTTCTTCCTTTTCTTTGCTGTGGATGCTCTTTAGTGAGGAGCTGGCCTCTTACCTTACCTATTTTTCTACTGATATTCATCTCAATCATTCCTATAGAAATGTTTAAGATGCATAGTTATCCGTTGTAGAATGTTGTCTTTGGCAAAGCAATCCTTCTTGAAGGTTTTTCTAATCTAATTTGGACAAACAGTTGCTTGAACTTCTTTCCATTTGATTCATCTTCTTGGACATGGAAAAGAGTGACTTAAAACACAAAAAAAATCCTATAGCCTATGAACCCTAGATGACCTAGTGGGAGGCTCTTTGGGCTTGTCTTTGACTGAAATCTTGGCTTTGAGGTTTTCAAGTATAAAAAATAGAGTTTTTGAAAATTTGATGTATTGAATATCCAAAATCCAATGTACTTGATTTATCTAAAGAGCCTACAGAGATATTTTTGATACCATCAATGCTTGATGTATCCGAGAAACACAAGAATGAGAAGGTTAGTTGGTGATACTAGGTTGCAAGTGGAGGTATTAGGCAAGGCAACACAAAGTGCTGAGGTAAAAGGTGGAAAAAATGATGAAGATGAGTGGTATGAGCCCATGATGGGTCTTCTGGGAGTGGTAGGATGACCATGACATGATAGGATGGTAACATAGTGAAAAATTTATCCTAAGGATAATGAAGGCAGTGAGATTTCTAGAACTCACAATATTCATGAATTTTGTTTCTAGAAATCTAGGATAAGAATTTAGTCATCTATAAAAAGGAAAAAATTACTGATGAATAACACATGTAATGAAAAATCAAGGCCTAGAGTAGGTTGTATATGTGAGTGGACTAATTTTTCCCTGCTTTCACTACACAAATCATCCTCCAAATTTTATGCATAAACCTCCTGAAAAGGATGGGTGTATGTGTTCCCAATCACATGATGTTGGCCCTCCTTCTCATCTTCTCCTACCTCTTGCAAGATCTCATGATCTAAGGTGTCTTCTTCAAATGTAATAAACCTATGTACACCCAACATCTCATTGGTGTCAAAATTCTTGATCACAAGGGAATGATCTATCATAGTGTGTATCCCCAAGACTGTATTCAATGTTGGAACACACTTCCTCTATTTTTTTGTCTCATTTCCTATCAACATAGACACATGCTTCTCCTGATATTCATATGTAAGATCCTTTGGGACTTCTTGCAAAGATACAAGAGTTCCTCTAGTTGAAGAAATTTCTTCATCTCCATCTGCAAATGATGGTAGATCTCCTCCTACTTTTACATTGCTAGAGGCTCTTTCCAGCTCTTCCTCTTCCTTCTCCTCATCATTGGATAATACCTCATCATTAAGAGATCCTTTGGCTTGATATCCTCTTGAAGGAGGAAACCTCATATATTCTTCTTGAGAGGAAGGTTCTTGCTAAGGTGGGGCCTTTTCCCTTGGAAAAATATGTTGCAAATCTTTACCCCCCTCAAAAATGTTCTGAAATGGATTTGGTTTCATGGATCCTTCCAACTCATGCAAAGGTTCTTATTTCTTGGGCTTGGTTAGTTCACCCAAGGAAGTTTCAGAATGTCTTATATAAAACATTTTCACTAACCTCCTAGTGAATTTTGCATAAGTAGATATATTTACATTTTTTAATGAAGAAGATTCATAAAACCACCAAGCATAAGCCTTACCTCCAAGATGCAGCGTTGCTACTCTAATGGCTTCCTGTTCTGAAACTTGATGCAGCTGAAAATACGTGTCTAGCTCCTTTACCCAAGCTATGGCTATGCTCTTGGGTGACCCATAAAAATTAGGTATAAAGAGTCTACCCAAAGTGTGTTGCATGCACCATCTTCTTCTATTGTGGTTATTGGGTCTTATATATTCTTTTATTTGAAAAAACCCTTGGAAGTTTAGATGCTCTTTGAATCTACTAGAATGAGATTCATATTCTTGGAGATAGCCACCAAGAGTCTCCTCCTCTGGTGTTTCTCCTTCCTCTTCTTCTCTTGATAAGAATGTCGGCATGGTACCACATTGTATATATGATGGTGTAGCTAAATGCTCACACCCATAATGTGAAAATCCAGAGCTTTCTTTTATGTACAAGCCCTCTTGGAGAATCTCTACATGTCACCATTCTCATTTCTTTGATGTCTCTATTATTGCCTTGCATAGTTTTAAGAAAAAGTTTTGAGAACTCCTTCCTTGCCATTTCACCTTATAATGGAGTTTTAACCTTGTCTTCTTTATCATTTGTATAATAAAAATTACAATTCATTCTTTTGAGATGAATCTTCTCTCTATCTGTGAGAGGATGTCCTTCTTCTGATGACATATTGGCTTTCAAGATGCACAGGCTGAGCCAAGATTATGCTCTGATACCACTTTAACATTCCCAAATGGGAAAAGTAGGAATATAGTGAAAAACCATGGAAATAGCAGTGTAAAAATTAGATCAAAATATGAGGCAAATATGGAGACCTTCTATTAATTATAACAGAAGAAAAATAGTACAAAATAATGGGCCACAAAATGTACAAAAATATATAACAAGCCTCCAATAGATAAATCCTCAATAGAGGTATTTCTACTATATGTGAAAATGCTGGAAGACTGCTACAGTGAAGTCACGGATGCACTGCTACAGAAAATTAGTACACAAAGGATCATTTGCTAATATATGCCTCAAAAGATACAAAACATATATATTTAGGCACTATACAACCTCCAATGAAGAACCCCACAAGGGTTTTCAGAAATACACCACCATACAAGATGGGAATCAAAGCCCTAGGGCTGAAGATTCACTACAAATAGATCTGGAAAGTTGTGGCTGATCTGATGTAGCAAGAAATATAGCCTCCTCCAATAGACTCTCTAGATGAAAGGTTGATCCATTCACTAGAAAAACTTCTCTCCAAATGGTGTACTGAACCCACCCTGCAACTCCTCCCTCAAAATAGCATAGTCCAAGACAGAAACTACGCTCTAGGGGAAAATAAATAAGTGGTCTGATGCAAAATTATATAATAAGGCTCAAGGGCCTTCCTCACCAGCCTCCCAATGGAAGGAAACCTCCCTCCAATGGAAAATAGATTAGAAATCACCTAGATCTAGTCTCCACTACTGCAACCTGCAACTAAACACAACCCTCAATAGGATCTACGCTGTAGATGTAAGATGAAGCTTGGCCTAAATCCTGAATGTGGAAGTAAAGTAAAATGCTCTTCCAAGAAGCCTCTCAAAGAAAGAGGTGGGATTCCCGATCAAGAACACCCTGTGCTAAACAACTGAAGAAAGATATATGTCTAAACATACCATATATTTAGAAATATAAATACCAATACATGAATAAATATGGTTTCCATCCTCTTCCTTATATAAGTGGTAAGCGTCTTCACCCTTGGCCCCACTCATTAAAGGCACTACTTCCATGCATGGAGTCTCCACCCAAAACTGCACTGTCCCATAATGAACTCCACTCCTCCATGACAACATTGTTGATTTGGTCAAAGTTGACCCAATTTATGTGCTCCAGCCCATGTTCACACCTTAGGGTTCTTCATTAAGCTGAAAAGATGATCCACTTTCACATGAGAAGTGATTTTATTCTTCATAAAGAGATTTATGGGTCTCCTTACCCACTTATTCAATTATCCAAGTGACAAAAAAAAACTTTAATATTCCAATTAGCTGCAAGCTAAGTTAGGAATATTACATAAGTGCATATTAAGGTTTCCATCAATTCAAACTTTGTTGATGAAGTTGAACTTGATGTGGTGCCACTTGAGATTTTAGGTATTGTTTTGGGAAGTCCTTATCTTTATGATAGGAAAGTAGTATTTAATCGCCATGAGAATAAGTATCACTTGTTCAAAGATGGAATTGAGTACATAGTTAGAGTGCATAAGAAGAATACAAGTTTGTCTTGTATACATGCAGGAGTAATGAAGAGAATAGTGAATGCAAGTAAAAATTTGACTTTGTTAATGATAAAACATATATTTGTTTTGAATGAATCCTTTCAAAAATATGCATCGAATTAACAAGTTGGTTTCATTGAAGCTTCTTATGCTTTTAATGAGATGTTTCAAGACTCTAACAAGTTGCTAAGTTTGAAAGGAGGTAAACAAGATGTGAAAGATTTGCAATAGTCAACATCAGTGTTGAGCAGTGTTGGAAACAAGATGATGGTGAAAGAGAGTGCAAAGGTCAAAGAGAAAGCACCAAAGTAGTTTGACAAAGAAGACATGGGTTCCAGAAGTGCTTGTTTCTAGTTTCCAAAGGGTACATGGCAATGGAAAAAATACTTGGTCAAGGGTCGACACAAGTACAAAGCAAGATCAGTTAAGAATCGCCTTGACGATAATGTGCAAGGTGAGACAATTTCTAAGTTTATTTTGATTAATGACCAAGGTGGGAGAAAGTTTGTTTCTGCAAGAAAAACTTACTGCTCTGCAAATTCATGGAAATTGCAACATGATAGTGTCTACAACAACAAGATATGGTCACAACAGTCAAGGAAAAAACTTAGTTTTTGTAAAAAGCTCAAGTCGATGAAAATGGGAAAATTTCAGGGGATTGAGACCGAAAGTGTGACTGTAATATCCCTAAATTAGCATGCAGCTAATAGGGATATTAATTTTTCTCTTAATATCTATTTAGTTGAATAAATGGGTAAGGAGGCCCATAAGTTTCTTAAGTAGGCATAAAATCCCTCTTAATGTGAAATGGGATCATGATAATAACTAGATCAAACATCCTCATGTGTGAACAAGGCATAATATGTGTGGACAAGGTTAAGTTTGACCAAGTCAAAAAAATTAATATGTGAGGAGTGGATCATAAATAAAGACAGCTCAGTGTGAATGAAGATCAATCTAGCTAGTCAGGATGAAGACACCTTGGGTGTGAATGGAGACAATGCATGGAGACTAAGTCATGGTTTACTAAATCAAACAATGTTGTAAATAGACGAGTGAGACCAATAGAGACAATGTAATTTTGGTGGACGAACCTTTGCATGGAAGTAACCTCATAATTGGGTGGGACCCATGGTGAGGAAGCTCATCAACTATATAATGGAGGGAATGGCAGCCATATGGGCTATGATTAAAGATTATATTTTGTATGTGGTCTATTTAGACTTCTTGCATTCTTTGGCTGTTTAACTAAGTTTGCTGCATTGTTTAGTGCAAGGGTTTTCTCATGCGAGAATTCCCCACTCTTGCTTGGAGATCTTTCTTAAGAAATCTGAGAGGAGCATCCGGTGCTACATTTTCCACTACCTGGTGTTAGGCCAAGCACTCAACTTCAGCAACAGTGTAGTCCCTTGTAGAAACTATGGTATTTCTTAAGGTATTGCAGTGGAGGGGTTTAAATCCTTGTTTTATGAGCTAGTTTCCTAGGAGGAGGATCAGCCTTTTTCTCGGAAAGCAAGTAGGAGGAGCTACAACCATTTATTTTCATGATCATACCTTATTATTCAGATCTTCAGCCATACAACATGATTCAACCATAGATCTGCAGCATCTGTTTCTTGTATTTCATGTTTATCAAGAAACCCTTGCTGGGTCATCTTGGATTTCTGTAAAAGAGGCTAGATCTCTATTTTTGGGCCTCATTGATTAATATAAAACAGATCTATTTTTTCTCTCATATTTATAAGTACAAACCCTTAATAAACTGCATTTCCACTTTATGAAGTAATTATGTGTTGTAGTAGTCTTGGGGTTTCAGTGTTTTTAGGCTGTTTTGAGCATGGGACGCCTATTTAACTAGGTTGTAATGATTTTTATCTGATTTCATTTCAGACATGGTTGTTATATTGTCATATCTAATGGATCTATGGGTTGTATTCATCTGTTAATACATAAAAATCTAAAGAATGCATTTTTTTTTCATATATTGCTGAGTTTTCCCATTTGGGAATATTACAGTGAGGGAACTGTACCCTCATCCACATGTTCAGTAATCAAAGATATTTTAGGGTACAAAAGGCTTCTATTGGGAAGGAATGATCAGGTGATCAATGTTAAAGCTCAAAAATTAAAGTGCTCAAAATCAATTGGAAACTGAACGAAAAAGAAGATATTGTCACCAGGAATCTGGCGCAATTCATTTCATTGAAAACTGACTCTGGATGAGGAAGATAGAGCCAGTTGTTTTTTTTCCGAAACAACTAAAAAAATTGCAGAACAAGACAAAATGGTGACATGGAAGCCCAGTTAATAGAAAAGGGATATTCTGGGAATATTTTTTCATTTTCTCCCAATGACATTATGACAAGGGTCACTGCAGGATTTGTTACAAATTTTGGAATGTGAAATTTTTTTAATTATCTGAAGGTCGATTCAAATTTTAATGGTGGGGTTGAAATTTTATTATGGTTGGAATAGTCTAACTAGAGGAGGATATGTGGTACATCCAGGGGCCACCACATGACCCCTCTGGTGGACCAAGGCCAATGTCCACATTTTAATTTACAAGGTTGGCAACTATTGTTAAAGTCGGCATCGATATAACTCTAAAGTGAAGATTTATATTATCAAGGGTCAGATGATATGGTATATTTTTTTGGTGCAAATTATATTACCAATGGAAGGGTGAAGGTTGGGGCTTGAACCCACGACCTCCCCAACACAACGTGTGCACTTTACCAACATACCATCGCTATGATTCTTAACATGTATTGATCGTGGATTATATTTCAATTCATAAGGTTTGACCGGTGGGGGTATGGAGAGGGCCAACCCCCTCCCCACGTGAACTTCCACTACAACCAAAGGCAGCAGAGATAATTTTTATGCACAGGTTTAAGGTTTTTAATATGGGTTTATAACCCATACTCATTGTTTAAGTTCTAAGACTTCAATTAATTCCAGATTATGATAATTGTGTTATTAGTGCATTAAGATGCAGTTAAACTGCGCTTAAATTTAATTTAACCAGAGTTTAATATGGCGGAGAATTTAGAGGAGCCCCCAAATTCGTCTCCAACCCAAAATTTAGTGGCCTTAACTGGATTTTTCTCTAGATTTAGTGGAGATTTCCTATTTCAAGCCGTTTAGGCCATAATTTTGTAAAATTCGACCAATTTATGAGCAAGAAGAGTCATTTCTGGATGATTTGGACATTCTTAACACATTGAAGCAAGTTTTAAGAGTAGTAGATGAATTTAAACATCATTCTTTGCACATTTGAGCTAATACAGAGGCTCAAGCCAGGGAAGATGGACCAACGAGATGTAGCCCAGGAGGGGTGAACTCCTTCATCAAAACACTATGTTAATGGATCATTTGGATGGTTTTCTTTACATTTTATTACTGCTATTCAACATTATGTTTTATGATCATGAATTTAACATAGAATTCAGTACATTTACATGTTTTAACACTCACAAACACCAAGGAAACCTATGCACATAAAGAAAGTGATTAACAATCTAATTATAAATTTGAAGATGAAATTTACACAATAAAACTAAAATTCAGATTTAGATCACTAGATAACCATTAAGGGTAGAATAAACAGTAAACATACATTCTAGATTAAGTTGCAAACTTTTCAAAAATTAATATAATTAGACAAAGATTTAACATATGGTCTCAACCCTAAGACCTAATGGGCATGATGATAAAATTGAGAATCATTCTGTATTGATGCAACTGTTATAATGTAGCATACGTTGGTCACTTGCTTTATAGTGGTGTCAGGGAACTGTACGTATGATAAAATTGTTATCATAATCTGGATAGTAAGGTAAACACCACAAAACCAAGTGCACACAAACCTATAGGGAGATGTGAGTTCCCACATGAAAGTTAGATGCTATATACTAGGAAAAACAAACAACTAGGAATGTTGACTAAGTAATCAAGACTCCTTACAACAGTCTGAAGGAGTTATTAAATTATTGTGGACACACACACAAGAATAGGCTAGATTAAACCACCTTGGGAAAAAATCACAAAAAAATAAGAACCATGAGTAAGGTGTTATATACCTAAATAGGTAGGACATTTGTGTATCGTTGATATAAGGGTATCAAAATAAAAATTTATAATTACATTAGCTCCAAATAAAATATAAGAAGCTCAGAATTAGTAGCAATGTTAAGAAGGAAATGACCTCACAAAGGTAGCAATTTGAAAAAAAAAATCACGGATTGAAATTGTAACAAATTGTGAAGCGCATAACTTAATTCACATGATATTTGAACTCAATTATGCCACCCTAAAGAGTTTTTGGTATATAAGCCATGAAATGGATGAGTCTCCTTATGAGAGTCACATAACATTTTATTTTTGAAAACATAGTCCATGGTTGATCAAATTTTCAATAAAACAAGCTTGAATAGGGGCACAAATAATTGCGTGAAACTGTTTTCTCACCCTTAAATCCTAGATGACCCTAGTTTGGGTAAAAGAAAGAGATGAGATAAGATACTTAGGTATACATGTTATTTTGAGATAGGTAAAATTATATGGAACATATGTTCTCTAACACATAATACACAGATAAATCCGCTTCCAAAGGTGGAATTGCAACTCACAGTCCACATTGGGTGCATAAATCTGTAACAAGAAGGGTTAAATTTACTCTAAATCTCAGGGCATCAAAAATATCTAAATTATATTTATTTCAGAATTGTTGTAGTATATACAGTTTGGGATGGAATTATCTATTTTAACCAAATGTATTTCCATTCTATGTTGTAAAATGTTGTAAGATTACTCTTAAGGAATGATGAATAGATGTTAAGTATTGGGGATTGTTAGGAAGAGAAGGGAAGTTTTGTTGGAATCCTTCTTGAACAAACCAACTATAGGAATATAGGTATGGGGTTCAAATTTGTCTGATAAAGGATTATGCTAGATTTATTTCAAAATGTATATATGGAGTATCATATATGAAATTCATAACCAAGGAATTGGTTGCCTAGAAAAAAAAACGTTAGATTAATGTGTACTACTACATATGTGAAAGTGTTATCACATATAGCAGTATCTCATTGGATATTGTATGTTGGCACCCAAGAAATTAGACATAAATTAAAGCACTGAAAGATGGTGCAAATAAATGACGCAAAAATTATTAGTTGTATACCAAAATGAGCTGATACAAAAATGAATAAATGGACCAATGCTTAAAGAAATGAATTTAAAAAAAAATGACTATGAAGTACTGGAATACAATGGTTCCACTAAATAAATTACAATATGGAGAGCACAATCAAAAAAATAGCCTAACTGAAGGGTAGAAAATACTTAAATGAAAATTGAAAAATGGTATAACCAAATCATTGGGGGGGGGATTATTAAACTTAATAGTTGCTCAGTAAATACATATTAGGCATAGGAATGAATATGTTGGTAATAGATGAAATAAATTCTAGTAATGTATTGTGTGTTGATGAATATATAAATATGCAACAAAAAGGCTTCATGGTTATACAAAGGATAAATCATTTCCAAAATTAACCACAAAAATCAAGTGCATCAAGATACACTTTAAGTATCTAGGTGAGTAAGGTATTTCCACCTTCATTGGTTTATTAATAGGTATGGAAATATGCAACCCAATGATCACCATAGACTAATAGTAGTAATTTATATTAAAATGAAGTCTGCATAATAGATGTGTATTGAATACACAAATATTAAACTTACAACATAAAATGAGCTGATCCAAATAGTTATGTAGTAATATTTCTTTCAGGAAAGAAGTTGAAAGGAAAAGTGGGAAATTCCTATGTTCAATCCCACAAGAGATTATACCCATGATACTGAATGTGGAAGTGAATAAACGAATGAAATAAATTTACGATATTTTTGTGATTCTGTATTAATGTTACTGACATTGTCTTAAAGCATTTGGATATGGTGATGAGTGGAGGGGAACTGCAGGAAATAAGTGCTCAACATGGGTAAAAACGTACTGGAAAAGAAGGAATTCCTTTTCTACTATTGAAAAATCAAGGAGATTGAAAATAAGGAATCAGGGTTAAATTAAACCGTAACTTATTAACTATATTTTCCTAGTTATGAAAAAGAAAAATAAAAACATGATATTTTTCTCTTATTAATGGTTACTTTAGAAATAGTTGCATGATAGTCTTACATAATTGATTGGAAAAAATGTTAGAGGTATCACTCGAATGAAACCTATTGACATAATTCCTTTGTATTCTAGATCTAAGAAGGGTTTGATTCAGGTTGAAGTACAAGAGAAATATTGTATTTTCGAAGCTATTACCTAGGTGTGCAAAGGTAAAGTGCATAATGTTTATCCAACACTGAGTACGAGAGATAAGTGACTAGGAAATACACACTGAGGACAATGTGAATTAAATGGGGGAAAGAATGTAATATCCGTCCCTAGATGTAATGTTTTTTTTTTTAGACATGGTGGAAAAAAGGACATGAAGAACATTAATATGCTTATGTAAGTAAATAATTTTATAAATAAATAAGCATAAGGGGTCAGAAGCACTTGGGAATGAAACACTTGGATATGAGATACTTTACAAAGGAAATAAAAATAAAAATCTCATTGGTAGATGAGATTTGGATAATCCTTTCAGGATAACGACTCTAGATAAGATTCTAGATAGGATTAATGGATGGGAGAGAAAAATAAATTAAGTTTCTTAGCTCAAGAAAGATGCTAAGATTGGGAAAAAAAACATAAAGTGTCATGGGAGAGAAAGGCAGGCTTTTATGGAAAATCCTAGGCTAGTGGTTGGAAAAGACCACAAAATCAAGATGTTGCTGAAGGAAAGAAATCATGAAATGAAGGTATTAAATACCTATGGAGGGATCAATAAGGGGGAAAATTATTGATACCCTGGAAGAATATCTTAGCATGAGGGAGAAATGGAGGTATTGCAATACAAGGTTGGGTGGTGAGCAAGTGACATTCCCGACTGAAATTATAACAACGACCCCAATTGGATTGTTTCTATGATGTTATTTTTGTTTATTTAATTTTTCCTTGTTATTTTTTCTTCTTAGTAGGATCTGTGAAAAGTGAATATTTTTCTTGAAAATATGTTAACGATTTAATTAAAAATTTGCATATTCATTGCATTTTGAATGTATTAAAGAGATACATGTACGTTGGATTTAGTTGGATAGCTCTGGTTTGAAATTTGAATTATATACTACGAAAAGAAAATGATTGCTCATCGCGAGTTCTTTGTTAGAAACAAAACCTTATCCATAGGTTGTATACATCAATTTACAAGTTGTATTGATGCATGCCACCTTTTTGGTTATGCGAATCATTATTCATACAATTTCAGTGATTCATATTTTAACTGAAGGGATGGGAGGAGTTTAATATAAACAGGTAACCAAAGTTAAATTCAAGAGTAGTGGAAGTAGTAGGATCCCATATCTATAACTGGATTATTATGATTTTTTTTTTAAATTAATTATATACTATCACTTAGAATAATAAGGACATGATGAGTATGCATAGCTAGGAAAGAAATAAACTTAACATTAGATACAACATGAATAGTCATGGGGAATACAAACGTAAAAACAAAGAATAATTATACATACAATGGAAATGATTCTACTTAATTTAGTCAATACCAACTAGAATGGTAAATCTATTGCCTTAGCATTTCGTGTCTAAAATAATTGCGAGTACATAGTATGGTATAATTTATACTCTTCCAAAGATTCTTTTGTTAATTTTTATTGGGTAATTTTCTATGCCTAAATATGTTGGTTAAACCTAGGCATATTTTGTGGTGATTATGAGGTGAGTCTAGTAAAGGAAATTTTTTTGAACCAAAATTTACTACTCTGAAAATTAGGTTGTTATATAAATGGCAAGCCCAAAGGAAATTGGTATTTATCTTTTTAAATCCTAGGTAGTGAAATCTTATAAATAGTATATTTATATGACACCGTAGATATAGAAATGATATTTGAATTCAGATGGTATGTGGTCAAATCGACCCACTATCAATATCATCGTTATTTATAATCCATTAAAAAAAAAAATTGTAGAAAATACTTGTATATTAGAACAAGAAAAGATGTTGGAGGTAAATTGAACCCCATGGGGAAATGGAAGTTCTAATTATTAGAATAAAATTGTATACTTCCAGGCTAGATTTCTAAAACAAATTAAGGTTATAAGCCTTAGAATAGATCTATGTTAACTGTTGGGTCAACACTTATAAAATTATATATGTATGTATATAGGTGGAATAGAGTAGAAAATACCTATAACATTATTAGACTAAAATGATAACACATGTCTATTGTATAAGGTAACCTGGGCAACGCTAATAGAATTTCCCAGAGAAAAAAAAGGGACCCATAGGATGTGGCCCTATCTTAAATTTACACCTGGAACTCTATCCAAGTAAGGGAAAATATGGAAAAACTTCACAGTATAACACTTAGAGAGTGGTTCCTGTATAATGCTCATAAATTATGGTATTGGTAGTTAAAAACCGATAGGTTGTGTTGGCCTTAGTTAAATTACTATCAAATTTAATGACTTAGCTTAGAAGAACCAAAACTAGCAGTTTAAGTATGCTACCTACATAACATCGGTAGAAACACAACACAATAATGTATAGATAGAACTCAGTAACACATAATATAATGTATAACTATCAAATATGAATGTATACTTCAATTATATTGTAAAGAAATTGAAGTCAATGAATCCAGATCCATCAAATCGAATGCTAACGTAAATTATTATCGGAATCGATATATGATCAGTAAGGAATTACATAGACGCAGAAGTGATGAGCTTAAATTTAGTATATCTTTAATTCATAGGTAAAAATTTGGTTCTGAGGCATCATAATGTAACACCAGGAATAAAATAAATTTATTATCTATAACAAGTATTAACAAGAGTATTTCCAAGAGAAAAAGAACAATTCATATATATATTACGCCAGAAAAAATGGTTCAAAAAACAAATTATGCCCTAGAATTTGTCTGGAAGTGAGTTAACCATGAAATTAACTATTACAGGAGATTGCATCTGCATAAAGGTAGATACACCCAAAACATGTGTTGGAATGCAAAGAAAAGGAAAGCATAACCGACAATAGAATATTTAGGGCTTCCACAGAATGAGTATTAAAGCCGAGTATCATAAGAACATATATGAGAACTATCATATCGATGAGAGAACCAAGAAACAATGCACGCCTTAAACTCACATATTCACCACATTACCAAAAAATATAAACCCATAAAGAAAACCTCGAACCAACCTAGTGTGATGGGTGCTAGCATATAACCGCTAACAGTGTAATGCCACCTGAAGGGAAAAAAAACTGAGATTGCTGCAGAGCCCAGTGAGCACCTGTAGAACAGGGAAATGATAGTTTCAAGAATAAGTGAGTTATTCCATATTAAAGCCCATCGGTGGAATGCAATCAGACCCACAATATATTTAAATAGGCTTAACTTCGTCGTGAAATGAGTTCGATGGAGCAAGCCATTATCATTGTTGCCTCCATCCCTTGCCATAGTAGTAGCAACACCTACATGCAATATACAAAATAGAGGAATTATGAAACTGGCCTCGAACCTTAGTGATAGCTAGACGACATAAATTAATTTCAAATATCAAAGGCAGGGAAATTAAAATATTTTTACCTGGAATATCTCATTCCTACTAACCCTAGAAGGAAACGACGCAAAACGAGTACCACACATCCTGCACAAATAGTGAGCTGCCAACACATTTAGAATAAAGAAGTAATGAGAGAGGGAAATTATCAAGAAGAGTATATAAAAATCATTTTACCTGTGCTTTAGTTAATTAAAGTTTCTTGCTACCGATAAATTATGATTCTCATTCTTTTTGGACAAGGAAATGAGAACCACTGGTGAAACCCCAAGGAAATATTCCCAGACGAAGAAAAATAGGAAGCGAAACTAGAATAAGAAGAGGAAATTTAAAAATTTTAAAGGTCGACGATGGTAGTAGATATAGAAGCAAGGGATACCTAGTTTATGTTGGAATTTATGATAATTGCAGAACAACCACAAAGAGAATAATACTCTCCTTCAACATAGAGAATTTGAAAAAAAATTGCCCACTACCAGACAAAGATTTCACAAAAAAAAAACACTTCTATTCGATTCACTGTAAAAACTATTACAAAAAAAATAAATTCCTCTAACAGAGGGATTACAAAATTGGACTGTTGCACAAACATAGTGCCAAGAAAGACTCTCTGTCTCTTTATTTTTAAAAAATGCACACTCTTTGTCTGTCTTAAAAAATGCACTCTGTATTTTTTTTAACACTGTTGTGTATATAAAAATACATTATATATTAGCCTTCGGGCTTTTTGACTTTTTATGTGGCACGTTCTAAAATAGACTTTATGAAAATATATATATATATATTACATTCGTTACATATATATAAGTCAACGTTTAAAAACCTTTGTCGCGTGGCATAATCGCAAAACATAAGCCATTAATAAAATAAATACTTTAAGGTTTAAAAGCATTTTAACAAAAATTGCCGCATAACCTTTTAACAAACAAATGTTTTAATAAACCATCGAACCCCCGGACTTCAAACTCATTCAACTCTATTGCATAGAAAAATCGCATCACAAATTTCCGTGACGTCATGGAGGCCCGAAGTCGCGCGATCATGCTCTGAATGGCTAGTGCTGGGCCCCGCCCGGAATTCAAATAAAACTGAACTGTATTGTGTAAAATTATCGCGTAACAAATGGGGATAGTGACGTCAGCCCAAAATGTAACGCGAAAAACGTTTATGAAATCCGGTTGATAACATTTTGGGTCTGGTTTTGAGGTTTGCAAGCCGGCTCCAAAATCACGTGATCAAATAAAATTGCTCCACGTGTCCTCCTCTTTCAAATTTTTGAAAAACCGGCGCAAATACAAAACCTCTGTTTCCAAGAAAACTGTAAGGGCATTTAAAACCGATCTTGATTGTTCACTAAAACTGGAAATTGTGGTGCTGCTTAAAAAGACCATGAGAACACAATTGGAAAGCGGTCATTGTAGATTTTTTATTTCTCGATTAGCCTACATAGTTGGAGTATTGTTAAACACTGACCATTCATGCTGCTCTTGTGTCCTCTGCGCATAATTTGCAGATGGATTTATAATTTCAACACTCCCCCTTAAATTCAACTGCTGGGTTATCTGACATACCCATGCACTTCCTCATATATTCAAAACTCTTTTGCCCCAATGGCTTTGTCAGTATATCAATGAACTTCTCCTGAGTTTTGCAATGTTTTAAAATTATTTCTCCACTGTTCACTAACTCCCTAATGTAGTGAAACTTAGCATCTATGTGCTTTGTCCTTTTGTGAAACATAGAATTTTTAGACAATGCTATGGCTGAGCTATTGTCACAATAAATCAATGTGCCTTTTACCTGTTCTTGACATAAACTCCTCAACATCCTTCTCATCCATACTGCTTGACACGCTGTTGTTGTAGCTGCCACATACTCTGCCTCTATTGTAGATAATGCTACAATAGTTTGTTTCTTAGAAGCCCATGAAATGGCTCCTGAACCCATGTGAAAAACATGACCAGAAGTACTTTTCTGGTCATCTACACTTCTAGCCCAATCACTGTTAGTGTATCCAATTAATTTTGAATTTTCTGAAGTAGTATATAAAATTCCATACCTTTTAGTTCCTTTAACATACCTCAGAATTCTTTTTGCTGCTTTCTAATGTGCTTGTTTTGGCCTCTCCATAAATCTGGAAATTAAACTAACAGCATGCATAATATCCAGCCTAGTTGCAGTCAAATACATGAGGCTGCCAACTATGCTCTTGTACAAACTAGGATCAAAATCCTTGCTGTTGTCCTCTTTGCTGAGTTTCAATCCCATTACTGTGGGAGTAATTGCTGCCTTGAAATCCTGCATGTTAAATATTTCCAAGAATTCATTCACATACTTTTCTTGAGAAATAAAAATTTTATTTTCCTTTTGCTTTACTTCTATTCCTAAGAAGTATTTCAGCAAGCCCATATCAGTCATTTCAAATTCATCTTTCATGACCTTTTTAAAATTTTCAACAAGGTAATCATCTTTACCTGTAAAGATCACATCATCAACATATAAAACAACAATCAGCATCTTACCATCTTTCTCCTTGATGTATAAGGTGGGTTCTCCCTCACATTTTTCAAACCCATTCTCCAGTAGATAGGAATCTATCCTACTGTACCATGCTCTTGGTGCTTGTTTTAGCCCATAAAGAGATTTATTCAATCTGCAAAATTTGTGCTCTTGGCATTTCTTCTCATAGCCTAGAGGTTGTTCAACATAAACCTCTTCCATTAACATTCCGTTTAGGAATGCTGATTTCACATCCATTTGGTAAACTTTCCACTTTTTGTGTGCTGCAATAAACAACACTGATCTCATGGTTTCCATTCTTGCAATCGGTGTGAAATTTTCCTCATAATCTCTCCCATGTTGCTGCTTGTATCCTTTGACAATAAGTCTGGCCTTGTGTCTTTCAATCTTACCTTCAACATTTCTTTTGGTCTTGTAGACCCATTTCACTCCAATCACTTCCTTACCTTTTGTAAGTTCAACCAAATCCCATGTCTTATTTCTTTCTATGGCATTAATCTCTTCATCCATAGCATCTATCCATTTCTTATCTTTAATAGCTTATTCAAAATGAACAGGATCATAAACATGACAATATAAAGAAAATAAAGAGTTCATACCTTCATTTGTTTCCTCTTTCTCATAAATGTCATTTAAATTTCTGAATCTTGTTCCTCTTTCATTTGGCGTACATGTGCTTGAAGTAGCACTCAAATCAGCTCCTTGTGGTGTGCTTGGAGAAGCACTCTCATTACTTCTCAAGGGTGTTCTTACTCCAACTTGTGGTGTCCCTTGCTGCCCTTGTGTTGGTGTTGCTATTGAGGGATGTATTTCATCCATCTCTTCATTATTTTCATCATGAGACAAACAACTATTTACATTGACTGTTTTCTCAATGCTTCCATCCAAAGCTTCTTCTTCAATGAACTGAACATCTCTACTCACAATGAATTTCTTGGTGGATGGGTTGTACAACCTGTAAGCTTTGGATTCCTCACTGTATCCAATAAAAATACATTTCTCCCCCTTGTTGTCCAACTTCTTCCTTAGCTGATCTGGAATGTGTGCATAAGCCACATAACCAAAAAATTTCATGTGGGTGACTCCTTGTTTTATCCCACTCCATGCTTCTTCTGAAACTTTATTCATCACTGCTTTTGTTGGGCATATATTTAGCACATATGCTGCACAATGTACAACTTCAACCCAATAATCATTTGGAAAATGTTTTTCCGTTAGCATACTCCTTACCATATCCATGATTGTCCTATTTTTCCTTTCGGCAACTCCATTTTGCTGTGGAGTGTACCTTGTTGTAAATTGCTTGTGTATGCCATTTTCTCTGCAAAAATGCAGAAATTCTTTAGAGATGTACTCACCTCCTCTATCAGTCCTAAGGAATTTGATATGCTGCCCACTTTGGGTTCTCAACAAGTGCTTTGAAATTGAAGAATTTTTCAAACACTTTGCTTTTGTTTTTCAAAAAATAAACCTAAGTTTTTCTTGTAAAATCATCAATAAAAGTTAACATATAGTGGCTGCTTGCAAGTGATGGTGTTTGCATTGGTCTGCATAAATCTGAGTGGACAATTTCTAAGGGTGCTTTTTCCCTTATGCTTTTTCCAGATGGAAAACTTTCTCTGTGTTGTTTGCCCAAGATACAACCTTCATATAGGCTGTCCAGTTTCTCAATCAATGGCAATCCTCTTACCATTCCTTTCCTATGTAACAAATTAAGACCTCCAAAGTTGAGATGTCCAAATCTCAAGTGCCATAACCAATTCTCGTCCTTTGCTTCTCTTTAGAAAGCCTCTTGTGTCACTGCTTCCATTTCTTCTCCATTCTTCAAATCTACCTTCATCCTGAGAGGGAACATTCTGTTCCTTGTCATCGTTATTCCAGCAATACATTGTTTTCTTGGAGATTTATCCATGATAGTGCATACATCATCTTCAAAGAAAACATTGTATCGCTTTTGAATGAGCTACCCAATGCTTAAAAAATTACATTTCATACCTGGTACATAATATACATCATATATGCTCTTCTTTTCTCCCTTCTTTGTCAAGACATTTACTATGCCTTTTCATGTGACATAAATCTTACTATCAGTTCCCAATGTGACTTGAGACTTCACATTTTCATCTAACATAGAAAACATTGCAATGTTTCCTATCATATGGTTGCTAAATCCTAAATCTAGAAACCATAAATCTTCACTCTTTTCCTCAGCCATATTACATGCTAAAACACAATTTATCTTGGCTGATATTTTCTCTAGTGAAATTTGCACTGGGTCTATTACCCATATCATTCTGCTTCTTCCTACATTCATTTGCATAATGCCCATATTTTTTACAATAATGACACTGGACATTGGATTTATCATACCTTTTTCCATGAGCATGTTGTTGCCCACATTTCTGGCTACTGCTTTGGCCTTGGTTCTGATTTTGATTGCTGCCCCTTCCTTGAGCATTTTCTGGGTTGTTTCTTCCTCCTCTGTTTTGGCTTCTGCCTCTTCCTATGTTTTTTCCTCTGCCTTTACCTCTTCCTCTTCCAAAGGACATTTGGGTCTTGAAGGCGTGCTGCAAAGATGAGTTTTCATTTCTACCCAATATCTATTCATGTGTCATCAGTGATGAATGAAGCTCATCAACTGAAAATTTTGAGAGATCCTTTGTCTCCTCTATGATGGTGACTATAACATCAAAACTTGAGGGTATGCTCCTCAAAAATTTCTCCACAATCCTTCTTTCTTCAAGTGTCTCTCCATGAGACCTTATCTGTGTGACCATACCAATCACATGTGTGAATAATGAGTCTATGTTATCAGACTCCTTCATGCAGAGAGTCTCAAAATCTCTCCTCAGCAATTATATTTTTGTTGTCTTCACTTTCTCCATGCCTTGATAGGTTGTCTTGAGATTTTGCCATGCTTCTTTGGATTTATTAGCTACTGCTATCCTTGTAAACACACTCTCATGTACTACTTGATAGATATAGAAGAGGGCTTTAGAGTCCTTATTCTTATTGCTCTTCAACAAGTCCTTCTCTGCCTGTGTTAAGGCATTAAACTCATTTTCATCTACTGGTTCTTAAAAACCATCCTCAACAAGTTCCCATAAGTCTTGAGAGGAAAACAGGGCTCTCATAGTGATTGCCCAATAATCATAGTTCTTCCCATTGAACTATGGGAGCTGAGCATTACCAATACTCATGCTTGTGCTGGCTCCTGCCATGCCTAACACTCTGAACTATGCTTTAAATCTTGGCTGTGAATTTTTTTTTTTAAATAAACTAATTTTCTTCAAACAATAACACAAATTTTGTTTTGAGAAATACCTTGGATTATTTTTGACTGAGCCTTCACTCTGCTGTAGAAGCTACTGCAACAAAAATCCTTCCTTCAGCTTCTTTGACACCTTCAAAGAGCCTGGACTAGCTCTGATACCATGTTGGAATTTATGGTAATTCCAGAACAACCACATAGAGAATAATACTCTCCTTCAACACAGAGAATTTACAAAAAAATTTCTCACTGCCAGACAGAGATTCCACCAAAAAAAAACTTCTATTCCATTCAGTGTAAAAACTGTTACAAAAAAAAAAACTTCCTCTAACAGAGGGATTACAAAATTGGACTGCTGCACAAACACAGTGCCAAGAAAGACTCTCTGTCTCTCTATTTTAAAAAAATGCACACTATCTGTTTGTCTTAAAAAATGCGCTCTGTCTTTTTTTTAACATTGCTATGTATATATCAATACATTGTATATTAGCCTTCGGGCTTTTTGACTTTTTATGTGGCACGTTCTAAAATAGACTTTATGAAAATGTATATATATATATATTATAAACTTATAGTTTATAATATATATATATATATTACATTCATTACATATATATAAGTCAACATTTAAAAACCTTTATCACACGACATAATCGCAAAACATAAGCCATTAATAAAATAAATACATTAAGGTTTAAAAACCTTTTAACAAACATTGTCGCGTAACCTTTTAACAAACAAATGTTTTAATAAACCATCAAGCCCCCGGACTTCAAACTCATTCAACTCTATTGCATAGAAAAATTGCGTCACAAATTGCCGTGACGTCATGGAGGCCCGACGTTGCGCGATCATGCTCTGATTGGCCAGTGCTGGGCCCCTCCCGGAATAAAAATAAAACTGAACTGGATTGTGTAAAATTATCACGTAACAAATGGGGATAGTGACGTCAGCCCAAAATGTAACGCGAAAAACGCTTATGAAATCTAGTTGATAACCTTTCAGGTCCGGTTTTGAGGTTTGCAAGTCAGCTCCAAAATCATGCGATCAAATAAAATTGTTCCACGTGTCCTCCTCTTTCAAATGTTTGAAAAACCGGCGCGAATACAAAACCTCTGTTTCCCAGAACACTGTAAGGGCATTTAAAACTGATCTTAACTGTTCACTAAAACTGGAAATTGCGGTGCTGCTTAAAAAGACCACGAGAACAAAATTGGAAAGCGGTCGTTGCAAATTTTTGATTTCTTGATTAGCTTGCATAGTTGGAGTACTATTCAACACTGACCATTCATGCTGCTCTTGTGTCCTCTACGCAGACTTTGCATATGGATTTATAGTTTCAACAGTTTAGGTCATAGAATTAGTGAGGGAGCAATATCAAGTCAACCATTGACCCTGTAAAACTGTAGAGATAATATTAGAATCAATTATCGTAGCATAAGCATAAACGAACGTAACAAAAACAAAAAACCAGGTGAGGCAAAGTCGAATACCTATTATAGAATCACAATACTTGCACCATGACGAAAATGTGCTCATCCTTCCCAAGTTTGTGTCGTAAAGGTGATTGCAGTGGGTTACTATAGAACATGAACTTGAGTGGAGTGACTAAGTACTCATGCTAATTTAGTGACAATAGAATCACACTTTTCCAAAACCCATAAATCTAAAGTTGAATTATTTCTATAAGGAGACAAAAATTGTCTTCCGATAGCCATACAACCATCCTAGTCATTCACATATAACTGTAGACTCAACCCGGTGTTTGTAACGCTATCACATGTCCCCATGTGACAAGTGCAAAGGTGGAAAGCAGTGGTAGTGCAGTTAGTTTTCCAAGGCATGGGTACAGACTACAGTAAACTATGACAAACTTTACCATATGTGAAATTCCAAATATTGAATGAGATCAGTATTCAACATATATATATTTAAATAAAAATTGAATGGTGATCAAATCGAAATATCCCTACATATTAAATGTATCATATTGTAACCCTCATGGCATAAAGAGGGAATCACTAACTAGAGTGGACACTATAGTTCTGTAGTATTATCACCATGGAAAATTAATTATTGTGTATCTTAGGGTAAAGGGATGAGATGAAAATATAGAACACATAAATATGTATATCAATTCATAAATTTAGTATAAAGTTAAGTGGTAAGCTAGATACCAATTAACTGTAGAATAACCACTAAATATGCATTCTAGATTAAATTGTGATTTTTTCAAAAATAAATAAATAAATAAATTATTATTATTATACTTAGACAAAGATGTGACAATATTAATGACAGAAAATTTGTGTTAAATGCTCCGTTACAAGAGGAGGCGATGGAGATCGAAAAGAAATGATTTGATCAATAGGAAAGGCCAAAGAATACAATGTGACTGATGAAATAATTCATTCAGACTAAGTTGAAGACATTGGTTCAAGATTCCATGTATTCAAATGACAACTGATAGTCAAACAATTAGATTATATGCTTTCACAAATTGTAACTGTCCTTATATTATTTATTTATTTATTTTTTGTTTATTGGTATTCAATCATCCTGTTTTGTTAATTTTACTAATTTCACATAATATAATTGTTGAATGTAGTTCCTCATTTTCTTTTGTAGTTCTCTTTTTTCATATTACGGTTCACACACTTAATTTTGGTAGATGAAGAAGCAGGCACTTAAAGATAAGATGACCAATTAACATAGTGAATGAGCCAATGAACTGAACCATTGAACATTTTCGTTACTACTAAGAATATGAGTTATTAATACTTTTGATATGATCTTCTATGCATTTGTATTTTGTTTATTTATTTAAATCATAGCTATGATGACTGAAATTTGAAACTCAATGTTCTTATTGTATCCATGACTGTATTGGTTAATGTTATAGAATTATTATTTGAGCATTTGTATTATGCCATTAAAACATATACACCAATAACATGAAACATGAGAATAGTTATTTTAACTATGAAACATAAATAATGTCCACTTTTATCATATTTTTAAATTTGTATGAAGCACGGTACTTGGGGAAGGGATGTTATTACATTTTATTTGTATTTGTCTATTGTACATACTAGAAGTTTGGTGTTGTATTTCACAATGAAAATGATAAATAAATTTCATGTCATAAATATTCATATGCCACATAATGATTGTGTATCATATATATTGTATTCAAAATGTATTTTAAAGTGGAAGTCCAAAGGACACACATGGAATATGAAGATTCATGTAAGTTGAAAAGTTATAGGAATTCAAACAGTCATGAGGGTATTCAAAGAGTGACAAGGACGAGGCATCAGCCATTGGTTATATATACTCCTTCATTGTTTGATCAAATGATTTTTCACCTTGGCTCCACGAGAAAATAATTAGAGAGATAATCTTGTTCTTTTGTGGAGAAAAGAGTGGCTCCAACGCTTCACTATTGGATCTAGTGATGTTCATTGTATACATGTGTCTTGGAATTTTTACTTAATAACATAATCCTTCAAGGCCAACATGTTCTTAATGCATGGATTATGGATGTTTGTAAGAATATTTTGTGATTTCTTGTATTTCATGTTACTTTCACAAGTGCTAAGATAGTTGATCTGTTTCGGTTATTGTAGTACTTATTTTATTGAGAATGTGTTGTAATGGTTGTTATTGATGTTGTGTCCTTATGGAATATTCCACACCAAATTAGGTATATCTTTCCTATTTTTTGGCTATAATGGACGTCACATCCCTTGTGGACTATTCTACTGGATTTTAGACAGACCCTTTCGGTTCAATTGTGTCTCTTGTTGGGGTGTATTATTACCTCTCTCTTAGAGGCACACTCCTTTCTCTCCCCCTAAAGTAGAAGAAACTTAACACACTTACAACTGAATACTCACCAGGAACACCCCCATTTCTTTACAAAATTACATCTAAACTCCTCTCTCTTACTGACAACTATAACCAAGGAACTTTTTTAAGAATTCAACAACTGGGCCTCTATTCAGGATGGGACTCCTACACCAAACGTTGTGAGGTATAATTTGGACATCATACCGATGATATCCCATGAATGTTGGTGGGTCAAGAACCATCATAATTTATGGTGCTAGAGGGAGGGAAGCCAATTTTCTATGGTTAATAACCCCATCGACCCGAACATCTCATCTTCTGGTCAAGGAAATGATGTTCATTGCACCCCCCTACTCATGTTTATGAATTTGGTGACTCTTCTCAGCCAAAGCCTAAATATACTTGTGAAATCCTATATGATCAGATTCATGCCATCCATCCTATAACCCATCAATTTGCAAAATATTTTGGATTGATCCTGGGAGTACTGAGTCTTCCATATTCTCTAAAGAAGAACCAAACCATCCCTACAGGGATAGTAGTTTCTACTCTTTAAGATTTGGTTCTTTCTACTCATGAAGAATTAGAAGACTTTGTGGAGAACACATAAGAGCCTCCAATTTTTCATGTTGGTGACGAAGATAACATTATACTCTCAGAAATGTTTTTCCAAGGGTTAGGAAATGAGGAGGAAGATGAAGAAGAGGCATCATACTCTGAAAAAGAAGAGGAGGACAGTGAAGAAGAAGACATGGTGGACCAATATCTAGATTGGATGACGCGAGGCCCAATTTCACTTCTCGGTGTTTTACACAATATCCCAAAGCATTCAAAGAAGCTCTTAATGAAGTATGACCTTGAGAAAGCAGTGAAGGTTGAAGACCGTCTGAACAACTTTTACCTACATCTACAAATACTTGAGGTGCATCATGAGGATGTTGCATGTAGACTTTATCCATGTACCTTGGATGGTAGAGCAGATATATGGTATCACATCCTTCCTTTGAACTCCATCCACAATTGAAATATTCCTTGAAAATTTTGTTGATTATAAGACCCTCACCATGTTAATGAAAGAGATGGATAATATAAATATGAAGCAAAAAGATAAAGTAAAAAATTTCAATCAGAGGTTCAACTACACCTTGAATAAATTTCCAGAAGGTGCAAAACCTCATGACTCCATCACAATATATTACTACACTTCTACCTTTCTGGCAAGCATTGTGCAGTTTGTGAAGCAAACTACGAATCAAAAATTAATGGAAAATTATGAAGAGGCTATTGTGGTTGAGAATGACTTGTGTGAAATTTCATTCATCTCTGATAATGAACAAACGAAGGACTCCAAAGACACAGGTAAAAGGTCTCGGGAAAGCAGGCTCAACAAAAAATACTTCCACAAGAAAGACAAAACCATCACTCTAAAAGTCAGAAACCAAGTAGCTTCCTGAGACACTTCGACCATTCTTCCCGTTGCGGACTACAAGATATTTGATGACACGAAGAAGGTTCATGCGAACATTTCAATGTTTAAGTTAAAAAACATCACGAGCCAATGGGACATTCTCTTACGAGCACATGGAATTCCTTCATAGGTAACGATGCCCCTTCAGAAAAGGGGTCAAGAACATCTTCTAGTTTCCTCGAGTTAGTACTTAACGATTTAAAATTCGAAGAAAACACAGTTTGCCCTCTATTTTTATTAACGTTTGAAATTTTCAATTTCAATATACACAATTACTTAGTTGATTCTGGTGCATCATTAAATTTAATGTCATTATCTATCACAAAGAAGATCAATGATGCATAGATTATTCAACTGGACAAGACTTAATTGTCCATGTAGTTTGTGAACTCAAAGATGTTAGTATTCGTTTATCATTGGATGATTGATTTTGCCAATGTATAGACATAGTGATTTTGGAGATACCGGAGGTATACAGAATATTGTTAAGCAAAGACTAGTCAAGTAAGTTACAAGGATAATTTTTTAGAGAGTAGTCACACCTATGGATTTTGTATAAGGGAAGAAACAATCAGATTTGAGTGAACTCAAAAAGATACATGAAACATAGTGTTAGTCCCTTGAATATACATAATGAACCAATGCATTTCACATAACTCATTTTACGAAATTTATTCCTTCAAACTCAATTTGGGTGTTATCTGGCACAACCATCCCCAGTCCCACAAGAAACACAATTGGAGCTCCTTCCAAGTCCAACTAGTGGAAATGACCATTGTATAGTTTGTGATAGTAGTAGTAGTAGTAATAGAACTAATATAGTTACTAATCCTTGTACATATGACATGTGGAATATGTAATTTGATGGTTCCAAAATGCACGAGGGCTATGGAGCTGGTTGCGTTTTAATAAATCCATTGTGGAGAAAACACTTGATATCCAGCCTCATGGAATTCGAGTGCACAAACAACATTACAGAATATGAGGCACTTGTCTTGGGCTTGCAAAGAGACATCGACCTCAACTTTGCGTACCTAGAAGTAGTAGGTGATTTAGAAATATTGGTACAATAGGTACGTAATACAATACATTGTGTGTCACCTCATCTTAAGAGTTATCAGTAAGAGGTATGGCATTTAATTTCATATTTCCAAGCTTTTAATATTATTTTTCTTCCAAGAATGTGTAATTAAACTATGGATACATTAAAAAATGTCGTTTCTAGGTTATCACCAATGAGGGACAATTTTTTAGTATAAATTCTTTATAAACCATTTGCCCCTAATAATATCACTAATTTACATGTTTTTAATGATGACCAATGGATATTGTGCTTCATGGTGAATTTTGATGTGTTTAAATACATATTGATTGAAGAGTACGAGCATGAAAAGGCTTTGCAGGATCCATCAAGTACGAGTAAAGGGAATCACATCCAAAAGAATGTGGTGTATTTGGAGTAGTTCTATGACTTGAAAAATTACTTCCAAGGAATTGTTAATGCTAAAATCCATAGTTCCACAATGTCACATGAGAAAATTAACTTGGGAACAAAATAGGATCTAAAGTATGTCAATATTGGTACTTGTTTCACACCACAAGAGCAGAAAGTCTTTATCCACTTATTAAAGCAGTACCGAGATGTGTTCGCCTGTACATATGATGAGACTAAAAATTATGACACGTGAATCATCCAGCATGTGACACCAATAAAAGAAGGCGCCAAATTATTTCAGTTGAAGCTAAGAAAATTACATCCGACACTTGATCCTCTTATTAAGAAATATTTAATGAAGTTGTTGGATGCTCAGATAATATACAAAGTGTGACACTCCACCCGGGTGTCAAATTTGGTTCTAGTTAGAGAGAAGTCCGAGGAAATTAGTTTATGTGTTGATTTTTGAAATCTCAATTGCACCTCAAACAAGGATAACTTCCTCGTTCCATCCATGGAAAAAATACTACAAATAGTATCGAGGTTTGAAATGTTTGATTTGTTATATGGTTACTCAAGATACAACTAGGTTCTGGTGTGAGAGTCTGACAGAATTAAAGCCACCGTCTGTACAAATTGGGGAGTGTTCGCATTTAAGAAGATGCCATTTGGGTTGATTAACACTACTGTAACCTTCCAACGAGCTATGGACATCACATTCCATGGGCTTATTGGATAGAGAATAGTGGTCTATCTTGATGATGTAACATTTTTCCAAACAGATGTTACACCTCATACGTCACTGGAAGAAATTTTTCGAGCGATGCCAAGATATCCCTCAATCCCAGGAAAATTATATTTTCAGTGTCCGAGGGTAATCTCTTGGGCCACATTATTGTTAAAAGTGGGATTATAGTAGACCCAGAGAGGGTCAAAACATTCACATAGATTTCCTTCCTAGTAAACAAGAAGGCTATGGAGTCCTTCCTGGGGAGAATTATTTTCCTCCACAAGTTGATCTTCATCTACACTTATATTTTAAAACAAATATAGGGGATGGAAAAGAAGGATTCTATCTACAAATGTGATAAAAGGTTAAATGATTCATTTTCCCATATTAAACAAGCTATCGCAGAAGCACTCACGTTGTACAACCCAAATTTCAATAAGTATTTCAACTCTACACCTTCGCTTCTAACACGTCTCTTGTTGTTATATTCGCACAAAAGGATGATCTGAACAACGAGTGACTCATTTATTTCACGAGCATGAGTCTACAAGGACTTGAGCTTAACTACCCCATAGTGGATAAACAAAGTTATGCAGTATAAAATGTGGTGAAGCACTTTCGACCATATTTATTGAAGAGTGACCATATTATATTTTTTCCACACCTAGCAGCTAGATCATTGCTTGTTCAACAAGAGCCTGGTGAAAGGAGAGTGAATTGGATGACTCGTTTATAGGAATATGATATAGAAGTCAAGCTATTTGACACAATCAAGGGTCATGGTATTTTTTGACTAGTAACAGAAGTAGTGGATGAAAAATAAGATGAATATCCTTCAGGGTGGGAGAAGGAAATTGAAATGTACAACATCAAGTGAGCCATCCCCACTATTGGCACAAAATATTTCTACGCAGATGTGTGCCAATACCTTCAGCATGACACTATTACCTCCCATTTTTCTGCACAACAGAAGAGGGAACCCATACTCAAACATTATCATACCAACTGGTGCATGGGGTGATTTTTAGAAAGCACATAACAAAGTAATTTTTAGGTTTCTGGAAGGACATGACTCAGAGAATGTATTGCGCTATCTCTACAACAGATCAGCCGGGGGACACTTTGTGGGAAACACAACGGCATATAAAATCATGAGGGCCAGCTTTTATTTGATCCAGGTGGATATTGGTGGCGAACTTCCTATTATACTTGGACCCCCACCATTATTTCTTTCAATTTTTCAGTTTCCTTAATTGTAGCACAATTTACTATTTTTGGCATTTTTTCGGGTTGTGAACTTCTAAAGCTATTTTGAGGCCCTAAACGCTGTTTTCTGGGAAAACTAGGGAAAGAATAAGTATTTTACTAATTTTTTCCACTTGAAAGTTGTATTATTCTAATAAATATTTCTAACAAGGTATTTTTCATGTCAAATAGAGATCATATGCCAAATTTACAACCCCAGGAAGTTGATGTACCAATTTACCTAAACTAGGCCCATTGTTTTGGCACTTCATCTCCTAGGATTAGGTTTTTGGATGTTTAGGGTTTTAAATTATTTTTTAATAATAAATAGGTCTGCTAACCTCATTGTAACATAGTTCAGAGGCATGTAGCCACCACATATCTTCTTAGAGATAAGCTACCACCGCCCGAGATAGTTTATTTCCATTTTTTTGTAATCATATTTTAGTGCTTTGATACTAATGAAATGAAGTATTATTTATATTGCATCTTTGTATTTATAGTTGTATTTTTCTTCTATTGTGTTTCTTTCCTAAGTTCATATAAGTGGTATTAGAGTGATTTTCTCTTTCTCTATTTTTCTTTGCATGTCCCTAACAAGGTCAAGGTATAAGGAGTTAGGCATTGAACTGGTGGAATGTTTGCAAGACTAGCCTCACAAACCTTGATGACCTCCCATGGTTTAAGAAAATAAAAATGAGGGAGTAGCAGATCCTTTCAAAATATTTCTTGAATAATCCCTTAAGTTACAGAGGAACGCTTTGATGGATAAATTTTCCAAGATCGTTCGACGAATGCCCATAGGCGATGCATCTTCATCTGACAGTCACTCTAGAGGTGCCACTCCCTTCAAGGTACAAGTTAAATTTTACATTCCCATATTTGATGTCCAAATAGATTCATACATCTTAGATATACGGTTAAATATGTTGGAAGGATATTTTTGAGCTCATGATTTTTCCAATAAGGAAAATATTACTTTTGTGCTCCTCAAAGTTGTCCCCCATGTCAAGGATTGGTGGGAAACATATCACAAATAGAGGAACAAGAGATAACCCTCACTATTTTAAGCAAAACCCACTTGGAATTATTTTTGAGATGCCATCAAGGAACAATATTACCCCATGGGGAGCTACGAGGACAAGTACATACAATGGAATATGATGCGACAACAAAGGGGTCAATATGTGCATGCGCTAACGAATATATTCCATACAATGCACACAAAGTTGGGTATCAAATATTTGGAGAAACATATGGTTCTTAAGTACTACAGTCGTTTGCATAGATCCACTTAGGAAGAAATGGATTTCATTGACATCCCCTCACTTGGTGGAGCATATCGATATGCTACCAAGATCGAGAAAAAAAATTAAACATAAGAAGTGATAATTTGGATCTGCGACTCTGAAGAAAGGGAAAAGTGACCCCAAACTGTAGAAAAAATGACAAAGCCAAGGTGGGGTGACCAAGGAAAACCTATCGAAGTTGAAAGTAAAGAAAAACCCCATGAATACAAATAAGGACACAATACAATGATGTGAGTTCCATAAGAGCCCCACTCACAATATAAGTGAGTGTCGAGCCAAGAAGTCACTGGTGGCTGAGCTAAAGGCCTCCAAATAATATGCATGCTCCGAATTTGAGTTAGAACCTGATAAGGGGAATGAAAAAGGAAAGAATATTATTGATGTGGAGCCGAGTGCCACCATTGCCACCAACAAGGTCCATAAGGATGAGCCTGAAGCTCTAGAGGAGGGGGAGCACATCCTCCACTCCTAGATGTGGATGAAGGGTTCTTCGCTGCAGTTCATTATCGAAAGAGGAAGGGAAAATAATCTCATTTCATCATAGGTCATGAAGTGTATAGGCCTACCGACTACATCACACTTGCATTCTTACACCATTGGGTGGCTTCACAAAGGACGAGATCTCCATGTCAACCAACAGTTTTTCCTTCCCTATAGCATTAAGCCCTTCACAGATGAGATATTATGCGATGTTGCTCCTCTTCAAGTTTGTGATGAATTATAAGGCCAACCATACTTGTGGAAGTGGCATGATGTGTATGTGTCTAGGCCTCATCAAGCCCTTCACAGATGAGATATTATGCGATGTTGCTCCTCTTGAAGTTTGTGATGAATTATAAGGCCAACCATACTTGTGGAAGTGGCATGATGTGTATGTTTCTAGGCCTCAGATTACTATTATTACTTTGGAAAATAAGGTGTACATTGTTGGGTCTCAGTCTAGTCTCCTAAACTGAGCTCATTTAATTGTCAACCAGGATTTGTAAACTGCTGAAGTGAAGTGTACCATATGTACCTAGGTGCTTGTTTCCTAATGCGTTGTATGTAGTGTTTTGTGATGTTTTTGGTCTTTTATGTTGATTTATGATGTTTTTGGTCTTTTGATGTTTAATGAAAAATGCCTAGAAAACTAATGGAAAGAAGTTGATGGTCAAAAACACAGTTGAGACTAATGTATGGATTGGCAAATGCAGTTGGATACAAAATTTGAACTATGACTAAATAGAAACAAAAGCTTGATAATGACTTCTTAGGCAAATGACACAAACTAAACTTGAGAAATGATCACTAAATATGCAAGTTCTCTAACTAGACAGTTAAACACTAATTTTATCATGGTGCAACATTCTGTTCTAAGCTCATCTATTCCATGACTAAATCCTAGTTCTATTCTGCAATTTAATTGGATGTCTCAGAACCTATACTCAAAGAGTTATTGGTTTCTTTTCAAAGTAGTTCTTTTGAGGAAGAGCTCTGTTTTTAAAATGATGAGAAATTTGCAGAGATACTTCAGACCTTGTAGTGATGTTATCCTCTGTTCCTATGGTTATGGATCATTTGTAGTTTTCAGAACAAAAATATGTTTGTGAATAATGAAGGCTGTCTTGTGAATCCTAACAACTAAAATAATCTATTGTGCAAAGGATGACAGTGTGACTATGAGATGTAAGTGCAATGAGTTAACTTAAGAATGGATCTAAGATGCTTCTAAACTAGAACAATGTTGAACTATAAGTCATCATCAAACTTGAAACAAAGTAACTGAACGTGAATTAAATGCAAATGAAACTCCGGAGTTGTTCTAACTATACTAACATGCATTAATCTATGAAGTTACACAATCTGTTTGTTCATCATTAGTGATATTTTGGAAGAGTTCCTTCTTGTGGAAGAGGTAGAACAATTCTGACTGTGGACTTGTATGCAATTGAAAGAAAATGGACTGAAAGAAAATGAAAAACTAAGTTACCACATCCATATCCTACTCGTCATTATGATGTCTCGGGCAAGCGTTTAAGAGTAAGAACAAAGATGATACTTAGTACAAACAAACAACTAAATCTTTCATTATCACGGTCATGTCTTGAACTTCTTAAGGATGTATTGGAAGAATTTCTTCTTGTGGAAGAGTGATTAGAACAAGTGTAACTGTGATAGTGAATAGCAAAAACTACAACTAATTCCTACAGTACTATAGCTATTCATCATTCATTGTTATGATCTGTTGGAAGAATGTCTTCTTGTGGAAGAACCGGAATGAATATAACTACAGTATCTAGTTAAAAACAAATACAAATTCAACTCCTATCCTACAATACCATAGTCATTAATCATTCATCATTTTGGTCTGTTGGAAGAGTGTCTTCTTGTGGAAGAGCTGGAACGAATATGACTACAATAGCTAGTTAAACAAATACAAATTTAACTCCTATCCTACAATACCATAGTCATTAAACATTCATCATTTTAGTATGCTGGAAGAGTGTCTTCTTGTGAAAGAGCTAGAATGAATATGACTACAGTAGATAAAACAAAACAACTATCAATTCAAATGCAAAACATAAAGACAGCTAGGAAAAACTTATCTAGTTTACGCAAAAGAAATCCGTGCAAGAGGCAGGGGCCCTCTACCACTTGACGGCATTCAACTCCAAATTAAATCACGCCCTCAAAATAACTTTGTCTGCTCCATTAACGATGCAATAGTTTGAACATAACACTCTGTGTCTTCAAGGACGTAACACAGAGTTTTTAAACAAAATCTAGCAGCAAATCTAACATAAAATCTCTAACTAAGCTCTCGGTCTACTCAAGAGTTTATAAAGCAAATGCAAGTAACAATAATTACAACAATTTAGGAATAATGTCTTTCCTTATACGAATCATATTAGGAGTCTTCAAGGTGGCTACGTGAAGGAGAAAAGACATCTGGACTGAGACAGCCCTAGTAGGAGTCTTCCTTCATAAATGTGTTCCCACGTGCATAACCGTACCCAGAATCCATTTCTTCCTCCATGATGAGCAACAAACCATGTAGACAGGACGTGGATCATGCCCATATGCGGATTTCCTCAAGAGGCCACCTGGAACATACTCAAACATGAAGGTAGCTGCAGAATCGCCGGTTAGCTACGGAATGTCTGCATTCTGCAGCTAGTTCTGGTCAAAATGCTTAACAATGGAAAAAATCCCAAAATTCAACAAGTCAGTCATGTAAACCATTCTAGAAGTAATTTTAACTATATTTATTGATCAATTGGGCTTAAGATAGAAATGGACAAGGGAAAATGAGGTAAAATGAGGTGAAGGAAAGCACAAATTTGAGGCTCAACATACCCCCACTGCTGTCTCTTTGCATGTCCTCATGCAAATTATCCTATGAATTCAAAGGCTTCTGCAAGGACATCTAATCCCCTTCTTCTCCTTTGTCTGAAAGCTAGAGGCCTTCTGGGTTTCCTGATCACTAGTTTGAACCTGAGGTTGGTGAGTGCCCTGATCAGCTTTTTGTTCCTTGTCTTCAACTTCTCATTGGTCCTCTCCACTTTGTCTATATGCAGGGATAAGGTTGATTTCATATCAGTCTTGAGCTTGATTTGATCTTTGAGAATTTCATTCTCATTTTTAATGTGTCTATTCAGCAATTCCAACTCGTATCTATCCCTTCTTAATATATCAATTTCAGACAGTGGAGGACTGGGGGTTCTTTCTCTGCTTTCTGAAGCTGTCCTCTCTAAGGTTTCCACATAGTCATAGATTTCCTGTTGAGCAGGATCAATTTCAGGGGTTCCTTCATAAAAATCTTCTTCATCATCCTCTTCAATGGGTGTTTCTTCATCTTCAATATTGATCACCCCTGTTTGTTTGATTGGTGTTTTCTTCAGTTTTCCTTTTAATCTGTGGCTTCTCCTAAGCTGAGAGGACCCCTCTCCTTTCTCTGTAGCAGATTCCTTGATTATCTTCTCTTCCTTGAGTTGCCTCTTGATCCGAGTCAACTTCTCTAAAATGACTTCCTCACTGCTCTCTTGGGCTGGTTTGTCAATTTTATCTTTTGAAGTCCTCCATTTCCTACTTCTCTTTGTGTGCTGTGGTTCAGGTGATGGTTCTTTTGCTTCTTCAAAATGATTTCTTATTAAGAAATCATCCCATGTATCATTTGTTTTAGATAGATGATGCTCAATCAAAATTTTGACCAAACCATGATGATACAGGGTTGTCTTTAAAAATTGAATTCTTCTCTGAACACAGGAAGCCATTTTCTTCAGACTTTGATGCAAGAAATATGGTAGATTTAAATCTTCTCCCAGAAAATGCATCATTAGTCTAATTTCGTAGACATAAAATGTCCCATATCTACCCTCACATGTAACAAATTTTTGTAAAAGAAGTAGTATGTTTCTCCATTTGCTTTTCAATGCAGTACTGGGAATTCCTTTCTTGAATACACTAACATCCATATTTGGTGATTTTAAAATTTTTTTCCAGGAGTCATTGTGGAATTCCCTATTTTTAAACCATCTCTCCCCAGTTCTGGACAATCCTGTAGCCTCTGCTATAAAAACTTCAGTGACAGCAAACTTGACATCCCCTATTTCAACTTCGGTTCCTTGAAAGGATCTGGCAAATGTTTTAGTGACTTCCTTATGGAAGCCATTAAATTTTTCCAAAAATTTAAGCCATCCTATTTGTTGTAACATTTCCTCGCATTGTGGGTAACCTTCTAAATATTTTGAACCCACAGGTTCAGTCCTTACAATTAAACCCATGATTTTTCAATATCAAATTAACACTCTTCTACCCACAAAACAATGACTTTCACTTTCGAACTGAAATAGCTTCAAGCTCTAAATGAAAATGGCTTCAATTTTGGAATGACATACCTCTGATTGATAATAACAAATGCCTTTAAAACCTTGAAGTGATATGCTTTTGTTGACAATTGAATGTCGGAGTGCTATGCCTTTGTTTGAAAATGAGAGCAGTTTCAAATTTCGAGCTGAAATGTCTTTGATTGAAAATGGTAGATGGCTTCAAATTTATTTTCGTGCAATACCTCTGGCTCTTAGTAGCAAAAGACTTCAAATTCAACGCTGCAACATCTCTGTCTCTGGTAACATAGACTTCAACTCAACACTACAACGTCTCTGTCTCTGTAACACAGACTTCAACTCAACATTACAACGTCTCTGTCTCTGTAACACAGACTTCAACTCAACATTACAACGTCTCTGTCTCTGGTAGCAAAAATCTTCAAACTCAATCACTATAACACCTCTGTCTCTGGTAGCAAAAGACTTCAATTTTAACACCTCTGTCTTTTGATAACAACAGACTTCTAACTCACACTGCTACAATTCTGAGTTTATAGTGAAAATGCTTCAAATTCCGTCCACAGTGATATGCTATCTGCCCACGGTATTAAGTGGATTTGAGTCCTCACACTGTTATACTTCCAAATTTACCTCTTCTGCTCTGCTCTGCGTTTACAATGCTCAATGATGTTCAAACTGATATCCTTTAGCTCTGCTCCTGGTGATAATAATATCTGTGTCTTCGGAATGGAATACCGGCTACGGAATGAAGTTATGGCAAATGGTCACGGAATAGAGTAGTGGAGTGAGGTGGAGGGATTGTATTAATGATTGAGGAGACGGCGGAGGATTTTACGACGGCAGAGGGAATCATCATCATTAAATGCTTTGGTTAAGAGACGTTGAAAATTCAAATGCTTTGGCCATTTCACCGCTTAAATGCTATCGGATATGAATTTTGAAATGGAAGATTTTAATACAAAGTCTGTAGAGGGTTTGTTGGTGTTTGATCAATAAAACAATTAAAACAACCTTTCGAATAATCCACAACTAAACTATGCTAAACTTTTATGAAATGCCATCGTACTTTAAATTTGTTACCTCTGCCCTTTATTTGATGTTTTTGTAGCCTTTGTCTTCTCTGCTCATCTTTGGAGGAATCTTTCACAATTTTCTTGATGTTTTTGATTCATGAATTCACTGGATCACTTTGTTGTAATTCTGATGTCTGCTGGTTGATGTCTTCAGGGTTTATAGCTGCGAAAAAACTGTCGGGCTGCAGAAAGGCTGATCAGCTGCAGAATGTCCACTGAGCTGCAGAATGTTCCTGTAGAACACTTTAATCATGAAAATGGAATGTTTTTGGAGTATGGATGAAATGTTATGTGGTATGAATGAAAATGGATGATGGATTATGATATGTATGAAGTGGATAATGGAATGGGATGGATTCAGTTCATGAAATGGAATGAAGGAACATAAGGGTTGTACTGCAGTTCATGACATATTTTATTCACTTACAACAAGATATCAAATTCTGTGTTTTGACATGAAAATGAGATGAATGGAAGATGGAGTGAGATGAATGAGATGTGGAATGGAATGAAATATGAATGATGGATGAGATGGAGTATGGATGAATAAGTGAATGGAGTGAGATGAAATGAATCATAAGCACTATGGAATTGTACTTATGATTTTTATAACAGCTGCTTATAAAAAAAAAAATGGGAAAAGTTAGAGTGTCAGAGAGACTCTGATTTTCACCCTATCTTTTCTGTATAAACATGCCAATCAATGATTGGTTTTCATGTTTATACCTTTATTTTATTTTTTTATTTTTTATTTTTAATTTTTTTATTTTTTTAGAATAGAAATGCTTCAGAAAATTTAATCAAGTTGATGAAGAAGAGAGACTCTTCTTAATTAACTTCACATCATTGTCTTCTTGGAACTTCTTGACAAACTCTTCTCTTGAGAGTGGCTTGTGGTATAGCTTCAGTCTATGACCATTCACAAGAAAAGTGACCTCCTCTTCATCTATAGTTCTGATTTTTACCGCCCCATTATCAAAAATTCGAACAATTTCATATGGCCCAAGCCAATGTGTCTAAAATTTCCCTTGAAAATCCTTGAATTTTGAATCAAACAAGAGAGCCCAGTCACCCTCTTTGAATTTCTTCTCTTTGATGTACTTGTCATGCCATCTAGCCCTTTGCTGTTGGACTAGACTTGTTTTCTGAACTGCATCTTGTCTGATCTCATCCAATTCATTAATTTTCTCCATTCTATGCTTCTGTGCCTCCGTTAAATCAAGTCCTAGCTGAACTGCCATTTTGAAAGTTAGAATCTGGAACTCTATGGGAAACAAAACTTGCTTTCCATAAACAAGCTCATAAGGAGTATGGCCCGTTGTGTTTCTCCATGTAGTTCTATAGGCCCACAAGGCTTCAGGAAGCCTATCTACCCAATCTCTTCTATGTAAATGAACATTATTTGTTAGGATTCCTTCAATGATCTTATTAGTAGATTCCACTTGACCATTTGCTTGTGGATGATAAGGAGTAGATTTTCTATGTCTGATTTTGTACTTCTCCATCATTTGCTCCACTAGCCTTGATGTAAATTGAGCTCCTTGATCCGTAACAATTTCCCTTGGGACACCAAAACGAGTAAAAATATCCTCAAAAAGAAAAGTAACTACAGATGATTCATTAGCAACAAGTAATGGTTTAGCTTCTACCCACTTAGTAACATAATCAGTGCAAACTAATATGTATTTCTTTTGTCTCGATGGAGGACTAATAGGTCCTACAAAATCCAAGGCCCATTTTTCAAAAGGTTCAATGTGTACCTGAGGTTGTAATGGCATCTCACCTGAAGGAGAAGGTTTCCCTACCCTTTGGCAACTGTCACACCTTTTTACATACTCCCTTGCATCTGTAAACAAATATGGCCAATAATATCCTAAATTAAGGATCTTATAGGCTGTCCTCTTATCTGCAAAGTGTCCGCCACAAGGTTCATCATGACATGCCTTGAGAATTTCAAGCATCTCATCTTCACGAACACACCTTCTAATGATCAAATCTGGACCTGTCTTGTACAACTCATTAGCGACCCATGAATATCTTGCACTATCATTAATGATTTTTCTTTTATCCCTTGAATTCATAATTGAAGGAAATTTTCCAGAAACTAAATAATTGGCAATATCAGCAAACCATGGAGTTTGAGTAGAGATTGCAAAAAGATATTCATCAGGAAATTGATCTTCAACCGGAGTGTCATCTTTGATATTTTGAATTCTAGACAGGAAATCAGCCACAGTGTTTTGTTTTCTAGGCCTATCTAGAATAGTAATGTTGAATTCTTGCAATAATAGCAACCATCTTATAACTCTGCCATTAGTGATTGATTTATTCATTAAGTATCTAATGGCAGAATGATCAGTGTGAATAAAAGTTTCATAGCCTGTTATATAGTGTCTAAATTTGTTAATGGCATGAACAATAGCTAAAAACTCTTTTTCAGTTACAGTATAGTTTAACTCTGCAGGAGTCAAATTTTTACTGATATAATAGATGGCATAGGGAATTAAATCTTTCTGTCCCAATACTGCTCCCAGAGCTGTATCGGAAGCATCTGCCGAGATATGAAAAGGTAACTTCCAGTTAGGTCCCCTTAATATAGGTGCTTCAGAAATTTTGGTTTTCAGGGTTTCAAAAGCTAACTGGCAATCAGAAGTCCACTTAAATTCACAATCTTTGGTGAGTAATTTGAAGAGAGGAGATGCTATTTTGGTGAAGTTTTATATAAATCTCCGATAGTACCCCGTAAATCCTAGAAAACTTCTTACATCTCTTTGACAACTTGGAATGGATAGGTTAGAAATGACTTCAACTTTCGCCTCATCAACTCTAATCCCATCCCCTGAAATATGGTGCCCTAAAACAATACCTTCAGTGAACATCATAAAACATTTTTCATGACTAAGAGAAAGGTTTGCTTCTTGACATCTTTTTAAGATTTTTTCCAAGTTTTCTAAAGCCTCTTCAAATGTATCCCCATAAACTGTAAAATCATCCATGTACACCTCTACACAGTCATGTATCAGATCAGAAAAAATTCCTAATACTGCCCTTTGGAATGTTGCAGGTGCATTGCACAATCCAAATGGCAATACTCGGGAGGCATAGGTACCCCAAGGACAAGTAAATGTGGTTTTATCTTGGTCTTCAAGTGCTACTTGGATTTGATTGTAACCACTAAATCCATCCAGGAATGAAAAGTACTTTTTACCTGCTAATGTATCTAATACTTGATCTATGAAAGGTAAGGGAAAATGGTCTTTAAGAGTAGCTTTATTCAGTTCTCGGTAGTCAACACACACCCTCCATTTTTCATTTTTCTTAGGCACAATCACCAAAGGAGAAACCCACTGACTATCTGAAATAGGATAGATGAAGTTAACATTTAACAATTTTTGTAATTCTTCCTTGACAATTTCCCTAAGATTTTGATTCATCCGTCTTTGAGGCTGTCTAATTGGTTTGCAATTTGCCTCTATATATATGTGATGAGTACAAGTCTTGGGACTTATCCCTTTCATGTCAGTGTATTCCCATGCATATGCAGAAGAATGTCTCTGTAATACTTTGACTAACTCTTCTTGTTGAGATTTTTCTAGGTTTTTATTTATGTTGAAGGTTTTGCCTGGAAAAATTTCACTTGTAGAGCTGCCAAATTTGTCCATAGAATGAAGAGACATCTATCTAGATGACAAGAACTCAATATTGGATATCTCTTGAAATGATTCTTGTTTGTGTTCTGGAGAAGATTCAAAGTTTTCTAGAGTATTCAGAATTTGATTATCTTCACTAATTTCTGAAATTGTGAAGAGTGGTTGTAAATATTCTTCATCCTCTATCCATTGAGTGTCATCTAGTTCTGTAATTGTCCTAGCTGGAGGATATAAAGTGAATTTATTTGTTGAACTACCATCAGAAATATACATATCACCGGACCTACAACTAATAAAAGCATCAGCTGTAGCCAACCAAGGTCTTCCTAATATAACATGATGGCCTCCTAGATTATTCTTAGGAGTTAGGATCATGAAATCCACAGGGTACTCCCAAGAGTCTAGGGACACTGGAATGTCTTCTATTACCCCATCTGGTCTGATCACAGATCTATCTGCTAATTGTAATAGTGTGGTTGTAAAAAGAAGATTAGGAAGTTTCAGTTTGTCCATGATTTACCTACCATGATATTTAGTCATCGCTCCCTAAGTCAATGAGAGTGTGTTTTGAATTTCAATTCCATTGATGTGAATTTTGACAACTGGATTTCCTGGGTCAAGGTACTTTGGAATAGTAATCTTACCCATCATAATGTCTGCTATTTGTCCTACCAGTTGAATTTTCTTGGTTTCTCTTATTCTTCTTCTTGTTGTCTTCATACTCAACTCCTTTATTGTTTTGGCTAAAATTGGGATTTCCTTGATGGCTTGCAATAATGGAATTTTAATGCAAACATTTCTCAATTCATCCAAGAAATCATAATTAGGCACTATTATTTGTTTTTCTACACCTTTATCAATTTGTAGTCTTTCCGGAAAGGGAGGTATAGAAGTAGATGTGGATGGTTGCTCTAATACTGGAGTTGGACTTATTGGATCTTTTTTTGTTTCTAAGCTAATGTTTTTGGCTCTTTTGAAAGGATGTACTTCTCGTACTATATTAACCACAGGAGTCTTCCTCTTTAATTATCTTTGTTTTTGGTATACTCACAGAAGGTTTCCTCTTCTCAAGTATCCTTCCAGACCTAAGTTGAACATCACTAAGGTCTAGAGGAGTAATTAAATAAGTTGGAAATTGTTGACCTTCTATCATGTATGTATTCTGAGGGTTCTTATTATTAGGGTTTGGTATGGGTTGAGCTGGCAATTGATTGGATTTTTGAGGGAATGGTAATGGAAGTGGTTGATTTTGATGTGGTTGGTTCTGATGATGTTGTTGAGGATTTTGTTGAAAATTTTGTTGAAGATTTTGAGGAAAATTTTGTTGAGGATTTTGAGGATAAAAAAGTGGATATGGTGGATAGGATGGTGGATACTGATAATATGGAGAGTATCTTCCATAGGGACCTTGTGATCCTTGTGCCCAAGCTTGAGATTGATTTTGAAATTGGGGCCAAGGTTGCTGCCAAGAATTCCAAGGTGGAGGTTGGTTATACATTTGATCATGGAATCCTTGTGTCTGAGATCCCTGCCAAGGTCTTCTAGATACAAAGTTAAGAGATTCTGTGGAGTCTGTAGGAGTTTCTTCTTGAAAAACAGCCTTGAGACCAGGAAGAGAAGGACAATTCTTGGTCTCATGTTTCTCAGAACAAATAACACAGGTTTCTACAACTTTTACATCTAGAGGACACTCCCTCAAGGCATGTTTCTTCCTACATTTGGGACAAAAGATTGCCAAGGCATCAGATTCAGCCTTTTGCTTGTTTTGTATCTTGAGGGTGTCTATTTGTTCACTAAGACTCCCTAAGATGTCAGATTAAAAATCATCAAGCATGTGTCCTATTTCTGATCTACTTACTGTCCCAGAAGCAGATTTACTTGCCCTTGCAAGAGCAGGATCTCTTGGACCTTTGACAGTTTTAGATTTCCCTCTGGAAAGGTTGATACATAACTCAGATATTTCAGGTAATGTGAGTTGTGATATATCTCCTTTTCCCATCATGTTAAGGATATCCAACCATTCATCCCTAATGGTTTTCAACAAAAGAGCTTTTAAAGTGTCTTGATCTAGGTTTTCCATTTGTGCCCTTTTTATGTTGTATTTAAATATTTCCAACAAATCTTCTAAGTTTTCATCTTATTTTTGTAACATCTTGAACACTTCTTCCTTATGATTAACCGGCATACAATAATCCAAGTATCTCTCTAGAAATGCTTGTCTCATGTCTTCCCATGTTCTAATAGAACTACTGTTTAAACTCATAAACCACTTCAATGCTGCTCCTTTTAGAGTCGAAGGAAACAATTTCAATTTTTTAGCATCTTGAAGATAGTCATAAGTCCTACACAGCACTTCAAATTCGAATAAGAAAGTTTCAGGATCCTCAGTTTTAAGTCCATAGAAGTTCGGAAGGACAGAAGGTGAAATGTTTTTCATGGTTGTATTGGTTTCTTCATCAAGTATAGGGAACCCAAAAGAGCTTCCTATTCTACCCCTTCCTCCTTCTGCACCTCTACCTCCTTCTCCTCTTCCTCCTTCTCCCCTACCTCTACCTCTACCTCCTCCAAACAATGTGTGTTCTCCATTAACAACTCCTCCTCCTCCTTCTTCTGCCATGGTTGACTCTCCTGTGGAAGTAGAAAGGTTTGTATCCTCAACAAAAGTTTTTGGATCCTATTCTATGGCAGGTTCAGTGGATGAAGTGGAAGGTTTCTCTAATGGAATAGGTGACCTTAGATCTTTTAGAAGTCCAGGATCAGTAAAGGATGGAAGATGGGTTTGAGTTGAAGGTGTACTAGCTCTGGATCTAGATGAAACAAGTGGTGTTCTAGATATCAAACTTCTGCCTCTGCTGCTTATAAATCTTCCCCTTGAATCTCTCTCCCTACGCATAAAATTGTTTTTGGATGCTAAAAAACAAAGGTTACCTAGTTTTCACTTCCCCGGCAACGGCGCCAAAATGTTGGGTCTCAGTCTAGTCTCCTAAACTGAGCTCATTTAATTGTCAACCAGGATTTGTAAACTGCTGAAGTGAAGTGTACCATATGTACCTAGGTGCTTGTTTCCTAATGCGTTTTATGTAGTGTTTTGTGATGTTTTTGGTCTTTTATGTTGATTTATGATGTTTTTGGTCTTTTGATGTTTAATGAAAAAAATGCCTAGAAAACTAATGGAAAGAATCACGTCAAAACACAAGAGCTAATGTGTGGATCCCCAAATTGTGCTGACACAAAATTTGGAACTATGACTAAACAGGAACAAAAGCTTGATAATTCCTTTCAGTAAATGACACAACCAAATTCTGAGAAATGATCACTAAATATGCAAGCCTTCAACTAGACAAAGCTAAACACTTAATTTTATCATGGTGCCACATTCTGTTCTAAGCTCATCTATTCCATGACTAATTCCTAGTTCTATTCTGCAATTTAATTGGATGTCTCAGAACCTATACTCAAAGAGTTATTGGTTTCTTGTTCAAAGTAGTTCTTTTGAGGAAGAGCTCTGTTCATAAAATGATGAGGAGATTGCAGAGAGATTTCAGACCTTGTAGTGATGTTATCTTCTGTTCCTATGTTTATGGATCACTTGTAGTTTTCAGAACAAAAAGATATTTGTGAATAATGAAGGCTGTCTTGTGAATCCTAACAACTAAAATAATCTATTGTGCAAAGGATGACAGTGTGACTATGAGATGCAAGTGCAATGAGTTAACTTAAGAATGGATCTAAGATTCTTCTAAACTAGAACAATGTTGAACGATAAGTCATCATCAAACTTGAAACAAAGTAACTGAACATGAATTAAATGCAAATGAAACTCCGGAGCATTCTAACTAACATGCATTATTCTATGAAGTTACACAATCTGTTTGTTCATCATTAGTGATATTTTGGAAGAGTTCCTTCTTTTGGAAGGGATAGAACAATTCTGACTTTGTAATTGTATGCAATTGAAAGCAAATGAACAAAAAGCAAATGAAAAACTAAGTTATCACATCCATATCCTACTCGTCATTATGATGTCTTGGGCAAGCGTTTAAGAGTAAGAACAGAGATGATACTTAGTACAAACACACAACTAAATCATTCATTATCACGGTCATATCTTGAACTTCTTAAGGATGTCTTGGAAGAATTTCTTCTTGTGGAAGAGTGATTAGAACAAGTGTAACTGTGATAGTGAATAGCAAAAACTACAACTAATTCCTACAGTACTATAGCTATTCATCATTCATTGTTATGATCTGTTGGAAGAATGTCTTCTTGTGGAAGGACTGGAATGAATATAACTACAGTATCTAGTTAAAAAAAAATACAAATTCAACTCCTATTCTACAATACCATAGTCATTAATCATTCATAATTTTGTTCTGTTGGAAAAGTGTCTTCTTGTGGAAGAGCTGGAACGAATATGACTACAGTAGCTAGTTAAAACAAATACAAATTTAACTCCTATCCTACAATACCATAGTCATTAAACATTCATCATTTTAGTCTGTTGGAAGAGTGTCTTCTTGTGGAAGAGCTAGAATGAATACGACTACAGTAGCTAAAACAAAACAACTACCAATTCAAATGCAAAACGTAAAGGCAACTAGGAAAACTTATCTAATTTACGCAAAAGAAATCCGTGCAAGAGGCAGGGGCCCTCTACCACTTGACGGCATTCAACTTCAAATTAAATCACGCCTTCAAAATAACTTTGTCTGCTCCATTAACGATGCAATAGTTTGAACATAACACTCTGTGTCTTCAAGGACGTAACACAGAGTTTTTAAACAAAATCTAGCAGCAAATCTAACATAAAATCTCTAACTAAGCTCTTGGTTTACTCAAGAGTTTATAAAGCAAATGCAAGTAACAATAATTACAACAATTTAGGAATAATGTCTTTCCTTATCCGAATCATATTAGGAGTCTTCAAGGTGGCTACGTGAAGGAGAAAAGACATCTGGACTGAGACAGTCCTAGTAGGAGTCTTCCTTCATAAATGTGTTCCCACGTACATAACCGTACCCAGAATCCATTTCTTCCTCCATGATGAGTAACAAACCATGTAGACAGGACGTGGATCATGCCCATATGCGGATTTCCTCAAAAGGCCACCTGGAACATACTCAAACATGAAGGTAGCTGCAGAATCGCCGGTTAGCTACGGAATGTCTGCATTCTGCAGCTAGTTCCGATCAAAATGCTTAACAATGGAAAAAATCACAAAATTCAACAAGTCAGTCATGTAAACCATTCTAGAAGTAATTTTAACTATATTTATTGATCAATTGGGCTTAAGATAGAAATGGACAAGGGAAAATGAGGTAAAATGAGGTGAAGGAAAGCACAAATTTGAGGCTCAACATACATGATACAAGAGTTAGCAGTGCCTACCGCCACATATTTGATCACTTGGAACCAATGAAATAAGCTCATTTCCCAGGCTAGGTATTTGTTTTTCTTATGATTCAACCTTAGAGAAAGAAAAATATTGTGGTCATGGCCTCCAGATAGGGCACCAAACCACGACAACAACAGAAGGAAAAGGTTGTAGAGGAGTATAGGGGCATCTTCACCTCACCCTCATAGGTACCTCTACACTGTTAGGTCAATCTCCTCATTTATTTGACCCCAAGTGTGTCACTACCCAATGGAATGATCTATCGATCCTCTATTTTGGAGAACGATGAAATCAAGAGGCAGATTCAGGAGTTGTGGTAGAAATATTGTCACATCAGGTGAAGTTCATCACCCTTTGGGAGCCTGATCGTGTTGGTACAAAATAAAGACAGGACCTAGAGACTCTGTATTGACTATTGAGCACTAAAAAATATCACTGTTTGGAATATGTATTTGATCCCATGGATTGATG